>BLSH010374364.1:516156-538705 GCA_018402905.1 Glandirana rugosa | reverse complement strand
TACATTGAATTCCATTCGAATTTGAACTGTAAGCATAATTCTGAAATCAAAGACTCTGTTGGGGTAATTTACTATAGATCCAAAATGTGCTTCAGTAGTGCCTAAAAATAGCACCCAATTAAAGGGAATTAAGACTTCAACTCTGAGAAACTGAGCGCACATGCAAACAGAACCGAGCGCTATTGCCGGGGAAGATGTCTGTCAGCTCACATATGAGGGAATCAGTGGCCGTCAATGGGATTTCAACTTGCAAAAAGCAAAGTCCTCCATTTAAAGCTTGTATGCAAGTTCATTGCCATAAAAAGTGTATGGGGACCAGGGGCGTAACGATAGGGGTTGCAGGGGTTGCAATTGCAACCGGGCCCCATGGTCCAGGGGGCCCATGTGCCTCCCTTGTACACCTGAATAGGAGGGGTGGCGGGGTGGCATTTAGAGGACCCAATCTCCTCAATTTTCCTCTATCCAGTTTACTTGTCTTCTGCTGTTCCCAGGGCCCCTGTGTGCTTCCCTGGTCCCCCTGGGGCCTGCTGCAGAACTTGTGAAAGTGCCCCACTGCAGTACCGTAATAAAGGGACCCACAATGGGAGTAAAGGGCCACAGGATCAGTGGGAAGAGGGAAGGGCCCTGGCCAGGGGTCAGGGGGCCCTTCATAATTTCTTGCACCGGGGCCCTGAAGGTTCTAGTTACGCCTCTGATGGGGACCTGAGTACTGCCCTGGGGACATGTCTAGAAAAAAACGTTTTTAAAACAATCGTTTTTAAAGGAGCAGTAATTTTAATAATGATTAAAGTGAAAAAAAATTGAATTATTCCTTAGTCTGCCTGTAAAGTGGCGCATCTGTGTGATGTTTAGAACAGTGCCACAGCAAAATGAAATTTCTAAAGTAAAAAAGTAATTTAAACTTGATCGCTGCTTTAATGTATATAGATAAAAAATCACTGAAAAAAATTGTCTGCCCCCCCTCAGTCCAAGCCAGACCCGAAGGGCCTGGTATGGACTGGGGGCGTATGCAATTGTTTTCAGTGATTTTTTATCTATATTGCCAGCATCCGGCAATACATTACAGCCGCAATCAAGTTTAAATTACTTTTTTACGTTAGAAGTTTTAAGGGGAACCCCCACCAAATTTTTTTTTAAAAATGCGTGAGGTTCCCCCCCCCCCCAGTCCATACCAGGCCATTCGGGCCTGGTATAGATTTTAAGGGGAACCCCTGCCAAAATTTTTTAAAAAAATTGCGCGGGGTTCCTCCTCCAGTCCATACCAGGCCCTTCTCCAAGATTTAAAAAAAAAATTACGTGCGGGTCCCCCCAAAATCCATACCAGACCCTTATCTGAGCACGCAGTCTGGCAGGTCAGGATAGGGAGGGGGTGAGCGAGCGCCCCTCCCCTCCTGAGCCATACCAGGCCACATGCCCTCAACATGGGGAGGATGCTTTGGTGTCCCCCCAAAGCACCTTGTCACCATGTTGATGGGGACAAGGGCTTCTCCCCAACAACCCTGGCCAGTGGTTGTTGGGGTCTGCAGGCGGGGGGGGCTTATCGGAATCTGGAAGCCCCCTTTAACAAGGGGGTCCCCAGATTCCGGATCCCCCTTATGTGAATGAGTATGAGACGGTTTTTGACAATTTCTTTATTGTAAAATAGCTCTCCGTTGTCTTCTTCCCGGTGTCTTCTCTCCTGCTGCCATCTTCTCCCAGTTCTCTCTTCTTCTGTCTCCGTCTTCTGTCGCCGACATCTTCTCCTGCCACTGTCTCTCTTGCTGCCTTCTTCCTCACCACCGCTCTTCTCCTAATGCTGTCTTCCTCCGTTGTGACGTCCCCCTGTCTGATAGCTCTTATGTAGCCTTGTGACGTCACAAGGGGGCGGGCTCTCCGGGCGACGGCATCGGATGGCCACGTCACAGGCTGCTGCTTACTAGAATATCGCCTAAACGGTGCACGTTTAGGAGATAATCATTTGACCTACAGGTAAGCTTTATTTTAAACGGTACAAACAAATGGCAACAGCCCCAACACATAACTGGACTTAATAGCAAGCAGCACATGGAAAGGGGACACATGTCAAACAAAAACAAAGAAAAATTCCCAGCTCAACTTACCAGCCAACCTGCAACAAACCAAATCATCCTGTCTAACAGTTCACATTAAAAACAGGGGTTTAGTTTGCACAAATTTTCAAATACATACATACAGTACATACACATCTGCAGAGGCCACATCACCCTTGTATTATCTGTGCACTGGTGCGCAGTCATGTTGGCACAGGAAGGGGCCATACCCAAACTGTTCCTATAGAGTTGGGAGCATGAAATTGTCCAAAATGTCTTGGTATGCTGACTCCTTAAGAGTTCCCTTCACTGGAACTAAGGGGCCAAGCCAAACCCCTGAAAAGCAACAACACACCATAATCCCCCCTCCAACAAATGGTTTGGACCAATTCACAAAGCAAGGTCCACAAAGACATGGATGAGCGAGTTTGGGATGGAGGAACTTGACTGGCCTGCACAGAGTCCTGACCTCAACCTGATAGAACACCTTTGGGATGAATTAGAGCGGAGATTGCGAACCAGGCCTTCTCGTCCACATCAAGCAAAAATGCTTACTGCGCATGCGCCATGCGTTCCAATAGGCTTCCTAATCTGACAGAAGACGAAGGCAGCAGCGGATATCTTCTTACAAAAATGCTTATTGCGCATGCGCTATGCGGTCCAACATTGCCACTATATGCTTCAATAGGTTTCCTAATCTGACAGAACATGAAGGTGGCAGCGGACATCTTCTTACACCCAGGCAAGTCTTCAATTTCAAACTTATTTTAGCAGTAAACTCACCTTATATACTCAAATACAGTAATTTTAAATCTGTGACACCGTTTTGATGTTGCAAGTGAAAAGCAGCAACAAGCCTGCACTAGTCTATTTCAGTATATAAGGTGATCTGCGATTTTTAGGGGGGCTGCGACATTGCAGTGGACATGTCGGACACTTTTGACACTATTTTGGGACCAATGGCATTTATACAGTGATCAGTGCTATCAAAATGCACCGATTACTGTGTAAATGTCACTGGCAGGGAAGGGGTTAACACTAGGAGGCGATCAAAGGGTCAACTGTGTTCCCTGCTTTGTGTTTCTAACTGTATGGGGGCTGGGCTGAGTGGGGGGTGAGAGTAATCGTTACTCCCACATACAGGAAGCCTACGATCACACTCCTTCCCCCTGTCAGAACGGAGATTTGTGTGTTTACATACACGGATCGAGTCCGCCCTACCTGCTCTCTGGCTCCCCCTCTACACAGTGAATGCACGCGCGGCCACGATCCTCGATTTCGTGGCCACCGTCAGATGACGGCGATTTGCGATGTCGAGCCAGACTGCCGCTGCCAAATGATGGCGGGTGGTCATTAATTGGTTAATTACACAGGTTTTTTGGCTTATTAAAGCGGAGTTCCAGCCTTTCTGTGTTTATTAAAAGTCAGCAGCTGCAGAAAGTGTCCCACTGTCCAGCGATGCGGCCACCCAAAGCCTAGTTTCTCTCCCCGGCGCCGGCATCACTAGTGTGAGCACCCGGCTGTGACAGCTTGTGACTTCACAGCCAGGTGTGCACTGCGCATGTGCGAGTCGAGCTGCGCGTCCTGAATGGCCGAGCAATCTTCTGGGACCTGTGATGTGTCCCAGAAGATTGCAGGGAGGGAGGGGGGAGGAGGAGTCGCCTAGGCGGTGCGAGAGGAAGTGGGAGTGGGTACCTGTCAAAACTAGGTACCCGCCCCTCCCCGAAAAAAAATGACATGCCAAATGTGGCATATAAGTGGGTTAGGAGTCCTTAAAGCGGAAGTTCCACTTTTGGGTGGAACTCCGCTTTAAGGTGGTAATTAAATTAACTGCTTGCCGGCCAGCAGGTTGGCTTGGCTGCACGAATTGTCGTACACGGCAGGCGCCCATTGGTTACTGGGCGAGCCAATCAGTGGGTCTGGTGGACTCGATGTCCACCCACGATCGTTCTACACAGAGACAGAACAGGGATATGCCAGTGTAAACAGGGCAGATCTCCGTTCTGTCAGGGTAGATCACACAGATCCTGTATTTCTGCTATGCAGGAAGACAGATCTATGTGTTGTCCCACTAAGTCCTTCCCCCCCACAAGTTGTAAACAGAACACAGTTAACTCATTGATCATCCCTGATGTTAACCCCCTTCCCTGTGATTATCATCAGTACAATAACAGTGCATATTTTTAGCACTGATCACTAGATGTCACTGGTTCCCAAAAAAGTGTTCGATCTGTCCGCCACAATCCCGCTAAAAATCACAGATTGCTGCCATTACTAGTAAAAAAAAAATACGGTAATAATAATAAAAATGCCATAAATCTATCCCCTATTTTGTAGATGCTACAACTTTTTTTTACCAAAAATATGTAGCAGAATACATATCGGCCTAAACTGAGGAAGAAATTAGATTTTTAATTTTTTTTATTGGATATGTATTATAGCAGAAAAAATGTTTTTTTTTTTCAAAATGGTTGCTCTTTGTTTGTTTATAGCGCAAAAAATAAAAACCGCAGAGGTGATCAAATACCACCAAAAGAAAGCTCTATTCGTGGGGAAAAAAAGGACGTCAATTGTGTTTGGTTACAGCATCGCATGACCGCTCAATTGTCAGTTAAAGTGACGCAGTACCGAATCGCAAAAAATGGCCTGGTCAGGAAGGGGGGTAAATCCTTCCAAGGCTGAAGTGGTTAATTTAGTGCCTTATCTGCATTAAATTGGCCTGAGAACCTGTGTAATTAAGGCTCCATTCACATCTCTGCGTTCTAAATCGTGGGCGGAATTGCCATGATTCCACCCGAGATTTCCCGTGCGTTGCCTACCACTTTCAATAGCACCCCAAACATGATTTTCCCGCGATTCGTCGGGCAACAATCGCGGTAAAGTCCCGCAGACAGAATCGTGGGAGGACGCCTGTCCTTTTGGGCGACCGGCGTGCCGCTATTTCCGAATTGTGATGTGATTGGGGTGCCATTGGAAGTGACAGGGAATGCACGGGCCTCCCGCGATTTGCGAATCGTGGGTGGAATCGAGGCAATTCCGCCCACGATTCAGAACGTGGAGATGTGAATGGAGGTTAATATGTGTTGGTTTTAAAGCGGTGAGATGGCAACCCAAGCGCCTGTTAGGCTGGATTAACACCAGTCCGGTGCGAATTCCAGCCTGTCGAGAAGGGGCAGAGCTCCTGTCCGTGCCCACAGTGCAGCAGCTGCGGGGGGAGGGAACACGAGCAGGGAAAATATCCCCTTTCAGTGCGGAGTGCATCTCTGTGTTAGATGCGCTCCCATTGAACACAACGGGCTGGGAATTTGCACCACATTGCACAGAAAATGCACACGTTTTCTGTGCAATGCGGAGTGCGAATGCATCGCACATATGTGAACCGGACACATTGAAAACAGCCTAAGCCGCATCCAATTCGCATAGGGGTGAACCCAGCCTTAGGGTTGCCACCTGTCTGGGATTCACCCGGACAGTTCGGGTTTGGAATCATGCGCCCGGGTTTCAGACTGCCTGAAACCCAGACACATTATTCAGACCGGACTATGGCTTCCCAGCAGGGTTGCTGGCTGCAGTTGTCTAAACCGAGAGTGCCTGTTACACTCTCTTTCACAATGAGTACAATAAGGTAAATCAGGGTTCTCAGAACACCCCTTACATCAGAGTTCCCCTTTACACCAGAGGCCACAGTGTTCCCCCTTACATCAGAGTCCTCTCCACACATCAGAGTTCTCAGTGTTCCCCATTAAATCAGGGTTCCCAGAGCATCCCTTATATCAGAGTCTCTAGAGATCTCCTTTACATCAGAGTTTGCAGAGTCCCCCTTTACAGTGTAAGGGAACTCTGCAAGTTCAGATGTAAAAGGGGAACTCTATGGATTCAGATGTAAAGGGGGACTCTATGGATTCAGATGTAAAAGGGGAACTCTATGGATTCAGATGTAAAAGGGGAACTCTATGGATTCAAATGTAAAGGGGGACTCTATGGATTGAGATGTAAAAGGGGAACTCTATGGATTCAGATGTAAAAGGGGAACTCTATGGATTCAGATGTAAAGGGGGGACTCTTTGGATTCAGATGTAAAAGGGGAACTCAATGGATTCAGATGTAAAGGGGGGACTCTTTGGATTCAGATGTAAAAGGGGAACTCAATGGATTCAGATGTAAAAAGGGAACTCTGTGGACTCTGATGTAAAGGGGGACTCTATGGATTCAGATGTAAAAGGGGAACTCTATGGATTCAGATGTAAAAGGGGAACTCTATGGATTCAGATGTAAAGGGGGGACTCTTTGGATTCAGATGTAAAAGGGGAACTCAATGGATTCAGATGTAAAAAGGGAACTCTGTGGACTCTGATGTAAAGGGGGACTCTATGGATTCAGATGTAAAAGGGGAACTCTATGGATCCAGGTGTAAAAGGGGGACTCTATGGATTCAGATGTAAAAGGGGGACTCTATGGATTCAGATGTAAAAGGGGAACTCTATGGATTCAGATGTAAAAGGGGAACTCTATGGATTCAGATGTAAAAGGGGAACTCTATGGATTCAGATGTAAAAGGGGAACTCTGTGGACTCTGATGTAAAAGGGGAACTCTGTGGATTCTGATGTAAAAGGGGGACTCTGTGGATTCAGATGTAAAAGGGGGACTCTGTGGATTCAGATGTAAAAGGGGGACTCTGTGGATTCAGATGTAAAAGGGGAACTCTATGGATCCAGGTGTAAAAGGGGGACTCTATGGATTCAGATGTAAAAGGGGAACTCTATGGATTCAGATGTAAAAGGGGAACTCTATGGATTCAGATGTAAAAGGGGGACTCTATGGATTTAGATGTAAAAGGGGAACTCTGTGGACTCTGATGTAAAGGGGGACTCTTGTGATTAACTTCATATGATTAGAAATGTTATTTAATAACAAAATATATGTATAGTTTATACTATAAAAACAAATTGCTGTGTGCCGCTAAAGTATTCGGGTTTGACTTAAAGAAAAGGTGGCAACCCTAGCGCCTGTAGACGCATCAATAACGCATCCTAACGCTTTAGGCGCAGCAATGGGCATCCATAACACCTAAAACATCAAAGTGTGTGTGAATGAGCCCCGACAATGACAGTAAATTGTGGGCTACAACCTGACAAGCTGCTTGAGTTGAACAAGGAGAGAAATGCCTTTTTTTTTTTATTTCACGCCCTCCCGCACGTCTATTGCCCAGGGCACTGGCTGATGAAACCAAGAATCCCTGCGCTACAGCGCCTGTGAAACAAAAAAAAAAAAAGGCCGGGCCCGGCCGCCCCTCCTTTCTCCTCCTCCAGCGCTGTCACTCAGACGGGCTGCAAGCGGCCGGAAGCGCTGGGAAGATGCAGCCAGCGGCTCGGGCAGCAGCAGTAGGGGAAGGCGGCTAGGCAGCCGAGGGAGCGTTACACCGCACATATAAAGGAGAGAGAGGCTGGCCTGTGATTGCAATGCTGTGCATGGAGGATGTGGCGGGTCCGCAGGGAGGGTTCAGGCTGCAGTAGGAGGGGAAGATCCGTGTGTGTATGTGGGTGGACGAGCCGGGCTGGGCAATCATCCTGAGCAGCAGCAGCAGCCGCCTATGTGTGTCTTGCAGCAAGCCCAGCAGCAGCTGCTGCAGCATCAGTCTTCCCTGCTGTCAGCAGAGGACATGGATGGATAGGAGGGAGGAGGTGCAGCCAATCAAGCCCACCGCCTGGCATCACAGCAAGACAAGAAGGGGGCCACATCTGCTAGTGGATGTGGGAGAAGAGATAGAGAGGGAAACGCCTACAGATCTGGGAGATCACAGACATCTCCTTCTCCGAGCTTCACATACAAATCTGCCAGCCTGGGACCGCTCTGCCCTCTCCTCTTCTTCTTCCTATGCGCCACACGTAAAAACTTTGCAGGGTCCTCAGCGCTTTACAACGAGACGTTGGGCTCTGCAGATCCTTCACTGCCCAGGACAGGAGCTTTGCCTTTGGACTTAGATGGGACATTGGGTTCATGCTTGACTTTTGAGTGGGTGACGTTCTTCGAGACAGGTCAACTTGGATATTTTGGAGCTTCGCTTTCACTGGCGCCCTTGGGACTAGATGAGACGTTGGGCTCTGTGGGTTACTGCTTCTCTGTTAAGTGGGTGACGTTCTTCAAGACAGGTCAGATATTTTGGAGCTTCGCTTTCGCTGGGACTAGACGAGACGTTGGGCTCTGTGGGTTACTGCTTCTCTGTTAAGTGGGTGGCGTTCTTCGAGGCAGGTCAGATATTTTGGAGCTTTGCCAGGACTGGATGACATATTGGGTTCTTCCTTGACTTTTAACGGGGTGACTTTGTTCAAGACAGGTCAACTTGGATATTTTGGAGCTTCACCTTCTGCTGGGACTAGACAAGACATTGGGGTCTGCTGGTTACTGTTTGGCTGTTAAGTGGGTAATGTTCTTTTAAGACAGGTCAGATATTTTGGAGCTTTGCCTTCACTGGGACCCCTGAGACTAAATGACACATTGGGCTCTGTGGGTTCCTGCTTGATTTTTAAGTGGGTGACGTTTTTCACAGGAGGTCCGCTTGAATATTTTCGAGATTCAGACAAGACGTTGGGCTCTTAAGGTTCATGCTTGACTTTTTAAGTAGGTGATGTTCTTCAAGACAGGTCAACTTGGATATTTTGAAGCTTTACCTTCGCTGGGGCCCTTGGTACTAGATAAGACTAATTGGGCTCAGCAGGTTCTTTCTTGACTTTTAAGAAGGTGACGTTCTTCACAGGAGGTCCATCTGGAGCTTTAGACAAGACATTGGGCTCTGAGGGTTCATGCTTGACGTTTAAGTCGGTGACGTTCCTTGGGACAGTTCCACACAGATATTTTGGGCTTTTAGGTGGGTGACATTCTTCATGACAGGTCCACACTGATATTTTGGGCTTTTAGGTAGGTGACGTTCATCTGGACAGGTCCACTTAAATATTTTGGAGCTTTTCCTTTGGCCTAGACAAGACCTTAGGCTCTGAGGGTTCATACTTGACTTTTAAGTGGGTGACACTCTTTACGACAGGTCAACTTAGATATTTTGGAGCTTTGCTTTTCAGTGGGGGCCCTTTGGACTACATGAGACGTTGGGGTCTGAGGGTTCTTCCTTGACTTTTAAGTGGGTGAAGTTCTTCAAGACAGGTCAACTTGGATATTTTGGAACTTAGCCTTTGGCCTAGACGAGACATTGGGCTGTGAGGATTCTTCCTTGACGTTCTTAGTGACAAGACCCCTTGGATATTTTGGAGCTTTGCCTTTGGGAGGAGGGGGGCCTTGGGACTAGATGAGACATTGGGTTCTGTGGGTTGTTGCTTGACTTTTAAGTGGGTGACCTTCTTCAAGACTCTTCAATCTGCTTGGATATCTTGGAGGCATCAACCATGGCTGCGGCCAGCAACATTGTGTCCACTTTGGCCAGCAAGACCAAGACGAAGAAGAAACATTTTGTGGCTCAGAAAGTCAAGCTGTTCCGGGCCAGCGATCCTCTGCTCAGTGTCCTGATGTGGGGAGTCAATCATTCGGTAAGAGGGGTTGTCATGATTGATGGATGGGTCTCCTGTCCCTTGTTGTGTTTGTCTTCCTGGTCGCCTGCTTGTCCCAGCTGGTGACAGGACATCCAAATACAAATGGGACCTGGGCTGATTTTACAGTGTGCTGCCTCTACGGTGGTATCAGGGGATGGATGCTAGCCTTGATTATTGAGCAGTGTGCAGTAACCCATGGCAAATAACTGCTACCTTGCATGGTGATGAGGGCAGCCGAGGCAGTGCTTGTCAGTTGCCTGGTTTGGGTTACATTGCTTTATTCACTAATGCATTACTTTGTGTTACCCCCATGTAGACCTTTTATGTACCGAAGAGGTTTAAATTTTTCCATCAACCTCGGGAACAGGATATCCAGCGGCTAACCAGATTAGGGGGTTATTTCTTTTTGTATCTTGTCATTAGCATATTTATATCTCTGGAGGTCTTGTGGTTTGTACTCAAAGCGTCAATCCTTTTATAAATCACCAATTGTATTGTAGATGGTTCTGGGTTTATTTAATAAGTCATTGTGATGAGGAATGATATGCAATGTTTAACCCAGCACAGCCGGTCATGTTTAAAGTGACCCTGTAGTAGTGGCAGAACAGCGGGTACCTGTGACTTCAGAAAATAGGACGCCTCCAGGCTGTGCCAAACGCTCCTCTGTGCAGTCTTTTTGGAAATCTTTAATGATGGCAGTAGCCATCGGTATCCCTAATGCCCATTCTCCATTGGTTGCTCCGGCATTGCGTTGTGGGATGTGTGGTGGAGCCAAGGCTTTGACTTTCAGAAAGTCATAGAAGTTTCGGCCTCCCGGACCACAATGGAGTTTCAGTGTATTAAACCAAGCGGGCATTTTAGGTTCACTTTAACTATTCATCGGGTCAGAACAATGAAATTAATTCTGATTGGTAACTGCCAATTCTTATTTGCCTTTTTAAATACTCCATTTGCTGTTGGGATTTGTCGCTGTCTCCATGTATTGTGTGTTGTAAAGTGGATCTTAATCCAGGAACAAAAATGTAATTTGTGGCTGCTGATCAATCCTTGGATGTGGTGGCTGCATTTGTTTTCTTTTTTGTTTATTATCACCTGATGATCCTCCCGTGAGAAGTGGCAGTTAGAGAGTTGAGAGAAACCATTTAACACTGACAGAGGTGCTTACAGTAGTTTTACCTAAAACCTTTTATCTCAGAATGAAAAAAACTGTTTTGGTAACCGATAATGTTAGGCCTGGTTCACACCTATGCAGTTTTCTTTTGATTTGTTTCTGCAGTTTTCACACTTTTTTGCTGATGCGCTTTGCATTTTTTTTTTTTTTTTTGTTTTGGCCAATTTGTTGTTGGGCAAATTAAAAAATGCAAATTGCAGCACAAACACACTACATGCTCCTTTGCAGCCTCTCCATTGAAGTCTATTGAACCAAAAACAAACCGTTCTGCATTTAAAGCGGAGTTCCACCCTTTCCTTAGGTTTATTAAAAGTCAGCAGCTACAAAAAGTGTAGCTGCTGACTTTTAATAAACCGACACTTACCTGTCTCCCGGTCCAGCGATGGAGCCACACGGAGCCTCGCTCCTCTCCCCCTTCCCTCCGCGGCGCCGGCATTGCTACTGTGGGCACCCGGCCGCAGCTTCACGGCCGGGCGTACACTGCGCATGCGTGAGCGGCGCTGCGCTTTGTGATTGGTCCCGAAGTCTTCCAGGACCTGTCCTGTGTCCCAGAAGACTTCGGGAGGGAGGGGGAAGAAGACCTTCCACTTCCGATCACCTAAGGCGACCGGGGCGGAAGTACCCCTAAAAATCGGGTATCCCCACCCCCCTCCTCCCCAAAAGCTCCGTTTCAGCATCTGGAGCTGGGGAGGAGGACTTAAAGCGAAAGTTCCACTTTTGGGTGGAACTCCGCTTTAAGGCTGAATTCACACTTGTGCGATGCGGGAACTGGCGCGATTCCTGTGCGTTCCCACATCACATGTCACTTGCAGGCAGTTAACACTGCCGTCTGCGAAGCACTGCGGGTGTCAATTTAAAGTTAATGGTACAGGAGTCAGGGATTGGATCGCATGGGTGTTCACAGTGCGGACCAAAAAAAGGTCCTGTACCATTTTGGTCCGAATGTGATGCAAAGTCAGCCATACAAACTGTGTGGCTGAATTTTCATCACACAGAAATCACATGTGATCTGCACAGCAATGCGGTGGGCATCATATGTGATGTCTGTGTTCCCACCAGAGTGAACCCAGCCTCAGCCTGGGTTCATATTGGAGCGATTTGGCATGCGATCGGCTGCCATTGCCGGCAATGGCACCGTCTGAATTGGTGCGCTGCTGCATTTGCGGTGCTTCACCGATTCCCACAAGTAGTTTCTGTACTACATTTGGCAACTTCAGGGTGTGATTTCAGTAGATATTTGTGCAGCAACTCGCACAGATGTCTCTGAAATCGCCCCTGAAGTCGGACTAACATGCGGGAATGAAATCGTGCGAGTTTAGCTGAACTCACAATTTCATTCCCGCTGTCAATGTGAACCCAGGCTAAGGCCCACTTCTTACTGATGCGGCATGTAATTTGCAGCAAATTCTGTGCGGTTTCCACTTTAAGTGCTCAGCTTGAATTAGACTTGCATTTTTTTAGTTGTGTAAAGTCCATCTAACACTACCCTCCATTTGTTACATGTGGCTGTGGGGCCCTGGTTCACACTGGTGCGGCTTTGAAACTGCACTACTTCAGCGCGATTTACACTGCCATTTTTTTTTTTTTCCTTGTGGTTTACGACTTCATTTAACAGAAGTCTATGCAAGTCGCAATGAAATCGGAAAAAAGTAGTGCAGTAACCTTTTCATAATCGCTGCTACATGAGTCACGGTGATATTAACAGTTCCATAATCGGCAGTGTTGTGCAACTTGTCATGCGATTTGGAACTGTCAAATCGCACTGGTGTAAACGAGGGCTTATACTGCAAGTCTTGGGGGTCACACCTGATCATGACCTTCCTGAATAGTGATGTGCTCTGGTCTGGTTCCATAGATATTAGCGAGCCCGGTGTCCACTCCGGATGTCAGAGCTGCACCGCACAGTTCTGCAGACTATTTGAGGAAATCTATATTCATTTTACAGCTTTCATTTCTGTCTCTGCTCCGAAGATAAACTAGTGTTTTCTCTCTTATCTGTAATATACAGAAGGGCTGGGAAGTAGTCCATTGGCAGCGGTGTCCAGTTTAGACGCTCTCAGCGACCTGTGTGTGTGCGCTGCAGTTTGGTTGCATGGCGATGCGATCTTATAACCCGGCCGTGACATTGAGAACCAGGAGGTGATTTAAAGGGTTGGTACACCTTTACCAAAAAAAACTTCCTATGCAGGTGGGTGCCTGTAGATACAAATTAAAGTGGTTGTAAAGTCTCCTGGTTTTTCACATTTAATGCATTCTATGCACTTAGCTGGTCCGCCGCAGTATATGCAAGCACAATAATATGCATTGTGTTATGGCAGCTCATTCATTTAGGGCTTATTCACACCGTTTGTGTAAGTGACTGCTAGGGCACACAGCAAGCAATTGTTTTCCATGTACTCTGTTTACATCATAATGTGAAATGCAGCTATTTCTTCCTTTTTCCAGCAGTGACTGGCTGGCACTACATGCCACATTGCTGTGCAGAGACATGAATGAAGTGTCACAGTGGGGGAGATTTTATTACATCTGGTACAACTGTGCATAGTAACCAATCCGCTTCTAACTTCAGCCTGCTCAGTTAAGCTTTGACAATAAAACCTGGAAGCTGATTGGTTACTGTGCACCGCTGCACCAGATTTTGTGTGTTTTAGTAAATCACCCCCTCCATGTGACACTTCTGCTGCATTCACAGGACAGCGTTTTGACAGCGCCAATGTGTGGATGATAAATTGCGGGACACACATTTGAGATGCCATGCGCCCCGTGATGTAAGTTGCCGCAATTGCGGCATGATTTATTGCGCGACAATTGCGGCAGACCTGCACCATGATTTGAGGTGTCATTCAAATGAATGGCATCACAAATGCGCATCCCGCGATTTGTCATTCACACCTCGGCAATGTCAAATCGCTGGCAGATTCACTGCAAATCTGCCAGCGATTCAAAACGCTGTAATTTGAATGCAGCCTTAAATCACAAAGAAAAATGGCGCACAGTGCCCTGAAACATCCATTGCACTGCTCCCTGCTGGAGCCAATGGTTCACTAGTCTGTGCGGTAAAACGCTGATGAATGAATGAACGTAGTCTTCAAATGAGCTTCCAGCTCACCACAACGGGAAAAAAATCAGACGAGCGCCACGTTTTGTAATGCAGTGCACCACAACATCCAGATCAGCTTTGTGCTGCAGTACAGGTTTTTTTTTTTTTTTCAGTTTGTACGTTGAGTTTTGCAGCATTTGGCGCTAGGTACAAAACTGCCAACCTCTTTATCTCCAGCAAAGATAATCGTGGCACACTGATGATGTGGCCTGCAGAGAACATAACTGCAAATCTCTGCTATAACAATTGCAGCTGTTACTTGGAGCAAGTCTAACAGAACAAACCTTAGGGACACTTCACAGCACATGCAGTCCAGTGCATTTTTTTTGTTTTGCTTTTTTTTTTTTTTCTGCATCAAAAACGCATTGAAAATTGGTTACATGGATTTCAGTGACAAAAGTCACACCACTGCAGTGCATTCCAGTACAGTCAACAAAAGTAGAACATGTTGCATTTTGTTTTTCTGCAAGAAATTGCACCGGAATGTGGCAAAACACTTCAAAAACTCACCAGAATGCATCAAAATTGCACCAGAACACATCAGAACAACAACAAAAAAAGCTGTTAACTTGGGGGGGAACACTGGAATGCACTGAAAATGCATCAAAAACGTGTATAAGGAAACGCATCTGGACTGCTTTTCTGTAGTTTGAATCGGCCCTAAATGTCGCGTTGTAGGCTGGTGGCACCATATGGTGGTGGATCTCCCTCAGCCTCCCACAGTTCAGTATTTTGATGCCTATGTGGCTGCTCACTAGGCCTCAGGCTCCGTTCACACCTGAGCGATCTGAATCGCGGGTGGACTTGCTGCGATTCGAAATCACGGCAAATTGCAGGATGCTTGCGCGATGCCATTAGAAACATAGAAACATAGAAAAGTGACGGCAGAAAAAGACTGAGTAGTCCATCGAGTCTGCCCCTTTTTAATTTTTTTTTTTTTTTTTTTTTTTACATTAACCTTGTTGTCTGACTATGGATTTATGTTTATCCCAAGCATGTTTGAAGCCATTTACTGTTGACTGTCTCACAACCTCTGTTGGTAGTTTATTCCAATCATCAACCACCCTTTCAGTAAAATAATACTTTCTAAGATTAGTTTTGAACTTCCCCCCCAGTTAGTTTGAAGTCATGTCCCCGTGTTCTTGATTTTTGTTTCATATTGAAAAGACTGCCCTCCTGAACCTTATTCACCCCCTTGATGTATTTAAAGGTTTCAATCATGTCTCCCCTCACCCTTCTTTCCTCCAGACTGTACATATTAAGTTCCTGAAGTCGCTCTTGATATGTTTTATCCCCCAGACCTTTCACCATTTTTGTTACCCGTCTCTGAACTCGTTCTATTTTATCAATATCTTTTTGTAAGTGAGTAATCTTTTGTTACTTCTTAATAGCACCCTAATAGCGCCGTGATAAATTGCATTGCGCGATGCTGCATTGTGATTTGCCGTGCAACAATCATAGCAAAATTGCGCCGCGATTGGGGTTCCATTTAAGAAGTAAAAGCATCGCACAAGCATCCCGTGATTTGCAGCCATTTAGAATCCTCAGACGACTCAGCCTGCGCTTTGGAACGCTCAGGTGGGAACGGAGCCTTAAAGTGGTTGTAAAGGCTCAACGTCTTTTACCGTCATGCATAGGCCCCCCCCCCCTACTGTCAATCTCAGCCAATGAAGATAATAGAGCGGGGTGGGCCAAGCTGTGCTCCTTGTGTGAATAGAGAGCAGGGGCTTGGGTGCCCCCATAGCAAGCTGCTTGCTATAGAGGCAGGAGGGAGGGGCCAGGAGCACCGGTGAAGGACCCAAGAAGAGAAGGATCGGAGCTGCTCTTTGCAAAACCATTACACAGAGCAGGTAAGCATAACATTTAATATGCTGGCACCAGCGGTGGCCCGTCCATTAGGCTGGCACATAGGCCTAGGGTGTGGGGAATTGTGTAGCCCTGAACAGGTTCTGTCTGATATTTGGAACATTCAGCCCTGGTTTACCCATGTACGATGCGGGAACCAGCGTGATTACAGAGCCGGTTCCTGCATCGCATCACTCCCGCAGACAGTTCACGCTGCTTTCTGCGAACCGCTGCGGGTGTCATTACAAAGTTAACGACACCCCCAGTTTTGTTCATAGATCGCAGTGCAAACTGTGAACTCGCACATGAATCGGATTGCATGGGAGAAAGACTCCTGCACATTTTTCTGTGCAAATCGAATGCGAGTTCAGCCATACAACTGTGTGGCTGAACTCTCATTGCTCAGAGATCGCATGTGATCATCATCGAAAAAGGAAGACTGCAGATAGACAGGTACAACTTATGTAGGAGGATTTGTTCTCTGTGTGAGTCCAGTCCCTTCACTGGGTATATGTAAGGGTTTACAACCACTTTAAATGGTTGTAAACCCTCATATATACACCCAGTGAAGTCAACAGCCTCAGCTGAAACCAATCCTCCTACATGGGTTTTACTTGTTTATCTACAGCCCTCTCTTCCCTGCATCCTTTTAATAGGGCAGAATTGTGTTAAAATCCTTCTCCATCTGTCAGGAGCACAGAGAAGGGGGTGGAGAGGCTGCAGTTAGGCTGCATTCACACCTGAGCATATTGTTTTCAGGCAAAAAGTGGGGCGTTTTTTACTGCAATTTTTACAGAAATTTTTGCCACAATTTTGCACAGGTCAAAAGGTCACCAAAGCTAAAAAACTCCTGTAATCTGCCTGAAAAAAAGCTCCAGGACCTTTTTGAGCTTTAGGCGTTTTGGAGTGGAGATGTAAATCATCTCCATAGAGAATTAATTGACACTACAGATGCAGTATGTGCTTTGCTCAAATTTCATGACTGAGGTTTACAGCCACTTTAATCAGAATGTGTGTGGGGTATGTACAGATCATTTGTGAGGATACAACCGAAAGATGTCTCTTAGGAGGACTGGAATCTATTAGCTGGCTTGGATCATCTGGCCCATAGCGAAGGTTACCCTGCTGGAGGGTCTGTAGAATGTTAGACATGTAATGTTCATATGATATGACCCAAATATACTGTCTGTATGCCTCCTGTTTGGGGAGGATGGTTCTCAGCAGCTGGGTGACTTCATCCATTATGTATAGGGAGAGGAAGAACAGGGTAGAGCAGTGATTTTGCTTCTAGAAAGTTACAGCCAGAACGGTTTTTCTGGTTGTTCAAATCCTCTATGCATGATGAATCGCCTTTGGGTAAAAAAAAAATATATACTCACCCTAAGTGCCCTGTTGCTATGTGGTCCCTGTAGTCTTCCACTCCCTGATCCACGGCACCCCGCATCACTTCCTGCCTCGCCTGGGCTCATGGGAGATGTGAGTCATCATTTCCCATGAGTCAGTGGGCATCCCTGAGCTGTAAAACCGTGTTATTTCCAGACAGGAAATTATGTGATTTTGTGGGGGAGAGACAGGTTAACTATGTTGCTATAATAACGGGGCGGGCCCTTCCTCTGTCACTGCTCATTGTTATGCCATCGATAGGTGCATGATGGTTACCCAGCATGCACCTTATCCAGGAAGAAACTCAAGGAGGGTGCAAGTGGGCTTCACATGCCCACAGCTAAGATGGGAATTCCCAGTAAAGGAAAAAATCAGCAATGTAAGTACAAAATAAATAGTTTGAAACCGGGTAGTCTTCCTAACTAGGTGGATGCCAGCAAAAGAAAAAAAAATTATATGGGTGGAACTCTGCTTTAATGGAAGCCCAAGGAGACTAGAGTTGTCCACATAAGTTACAATATGCTTGTACAATCCCCTTTTATAATTACTTGCAACTATGTCATGCTGGGGTCTACCTGGATAGGTATAAGTTAATCTAACGCTTGTTAAAATGCCATATTTATTGGCGTATAACACACACTTTCCCCCCTGAAAATAGAGGGCAAATAACGGGTGCGTGTTATATGCCGATATTTTACCTGGCTGCCTCGAGGGGGGGAGTGGCGCCGGATTTCACAGACCCGGGATTTCCTGTTTACTTGGCGCTCAGTCACACAGTCCCGCCTCCTGGACCGGCTCATAAGATAGACGTCGCATGTCCCGGTGTACTGCCCAAATGCCAAACGCCGCATAATGCCATACCCGCGTCACTTCCGGTTGGTTTAATCCACAATAACTTCCTAATCATGACGAATTTCTCTTTATGTTCAACAATTGGTGTTATTAAAAACAGCTGCAATGGACGACGGTCCGGTGCACGGTATATGAGCGGAGATTTATACTCTGCTCATATATTAACTAAGAAAATGGCCGCCTCCCAGGCGGGGACAAGATTGTCCCCGTTAGCCGCTGTGTGCATAATACAGCAACATCTCCCAGTAATGGACTATAGTCCATTGCCGGTGTTTTCTCCAAACAGAAATTCGTCACAATTAGGAAGTTATCATGGCTTAAAAAAAACGGAAGTGACGCAGGTTTGGCATTCTGCGGAGTTTGGCACATGGGTAGAACACCGGCATTGGACTGGGGTTCTGTTTATCATAGGAGTTGTCCAGGGGGTGGGACTTTGTGTGGCTGAGTGCCGAGTACACAGGAGATCCCAGCTATGTGTAATCCGGCAATGGTGAGGCTGCATTGATGGGCACTGATCAGGCTGCATTGATGGGCACTGATCAGGCTGCATTGATGGGCACTGATCAGGCTGCATTGATGGGCACTGATCAGGCTGCATTGATGGGCAATGATCAGGCTGCATTGATGGGCAATGGAGAGGCTGCAGGTGGGCACTGATCAGGCTGCAATGATGGGCAATGGAGAGGTTGCAGATGGACACTGATCAGGCTGCATTAATGGGCAATGGAGAGGCTGAAGATGGGCAGTGATCAGGCTGCAATGATGGGCAATGGAGGGACTGCAGATGGACAATGATAAGGCTTCATTAATGGGCACTGACCCTTATTTTGCAAAGTTATTTATTTAAAATGTAAGCTTTTTTTCCTGCAACTTCCCTCTTAAAATGAAGGTGCGTGTTATACGCTGATAAATATGGTAAATAGTATAAATATGCATATATTAATATAACTGGCTATATTAACCTGCACTATCCTAAGGCTAGCCATACATTCTCCATTTTCTTTTGTTCAGTCAATGGAAAGCTATTTTATTCCCCCATCCAGGCTACACAGCTTGGATGGAGGGATCTAAACAACCAGCAACACCCATGGTGGCTTGAGTACTCCAAACAATGATCACATCTGATAGGATACATTTGCTGTTCGGTCGAATTGGTCATTTCAGTTCCTTCAATTCCCACATCAGAGGATGTCGAGTTGGTTGGCACTACTGGGACCACTGATGACTCAAATTTTGATCGACTCAGCAGGCATTGGCCAAGAATCGAGCTCTGTGCAGCTAGCATACCTTGGGCTACAATTATCTTTTATAGTTTGTTGTTTTTTTTTTTTTTTTTGGGTTGAGCGAATAAGAGTTAAAATATATAAAAAGTGCGTTCGTTTTAGACTTGTGTTATTGCTTACCGTCCTCTGAAAAACCAGTTGCGGATCACTTTTCAGACGGTGGTACAGCAGTTGTCATGAGAACATGAGTTGAGGGGAAATCATCCATTGGGGACAAATGTTCCAATGTCACAAAGATAGGAATTCCTGTCACTTTGGGTAGATTTGCTCTCACTTTCTGTTGCACCTCTAGGACAGGAAGTGAAGGGAAATATCTGTAGCTGGACACAGAAAGCAAAAAATAATTTGATAGGGGTGTTAACCGTTCCCAACTAATTGTGGCTAAACATAGAGTATATTTTAAACGTTAAAGTGTTTGTAAACCCTTACATATACCCAGTGAAGTGATGAGCCTCAGGTGATGCACAGGGATGAAACAAATCCTCCTACGTACATTGTACATATTTATCTGCAGTCTTCTCTTCTCTACATTTGTTCAAAATTCTGAATTTTATAAAGCCTGTCTGAGAGTTCAGAAAAGGGGGTGGCGGAGAGCTGAAGTTACACTCGGCAGAGCGGATTGGAGGGCAGAGACACGCCCCCCCCTTCACACAGCACACAGGAACAGAGCTGAGGCTGTCAATCAGCTGGAGTTCCCTCCCCTGTCACCATTTGTCTCCTGGTGTCAGGGAAAACTTGTCAGAATTGATTCATGCAGATAGCAGAGGAATGAAGCAGCAAACAGAAATTATGCTTAGTGCTCTGGATTGAGACAGGTACACAGTATAGAGGCATATGCTTTGTTTGTTCATATTTCATGTCTGAGGTTTACAACCACTTTAACCACTTAGCGCCCATGCTATAACTGAAAGACGGCTACAGCGCAGGCTGAAAATGCTGGGATGGCACCTTTACCATGTGATCAGCTTTTGGCCAATGACAGCCGATCACATGATGTAAACAGCAGCCGGTCATCGGCTATTTTTTTTTTTTCCTGAGAAGAAAAGAATAAAGCTGATTTACTGGCTTCTGTAAGAGTGACATCGGTCCCACACAGTGACCACCAGTGCTACTAATTAGTGCTAACCAATGCCCACCAGTGCCACCTAACAGTGCCCATCAATACTGCTAATTAGTGCCACCATATCAGTGCCACCGCATCAGTGCAGCCTCATCAGCGCAGATCAATGAAGGAGAAAAATTACCGGTTTGCAAAATTGAATAACTTTTTTTGATTTTTTATTTCACGTCTTCCTTTCTTTTTTTCTCCCCGGTGGTGATTAAATACCACCAAAGAGAGCTCTATTTGTGTGGAAAAAAATGATAAAATATCATCTGGGTACAGTGTAGCATGACCATGCAATTGTCATTCAAATTATGACAGCGCTAAAGGCTGGAAATTGGCCTGGGCAGGAAGGGGATAAAAGTGCCCTGTAGGCAAGTGGTTAAGTTCAAATTTTCTATAAAATAGCCTGTGCAGTCAAAGGATCCCAGTAGATACTAAGAAATAAAACTGTGCAGCTCTGTAAACTGTTCATTACTTTTATTGCCATACCTGTAGGCCCTTTGGGCCCCCTGGAAGGCTGGCCGAAAAGCTCCCAGTTTGGAATCCCCACGTTCTGTCTTGTTTCCAGGACATGAAAACCATAGGACGCTCGCTGTCTGCGTTTATAGAAGTCAAAATCTGCACAGGGCAGTACTAGAATCTGATACCAAGTCAAATTCAGGTACCCAATGTTCTTCCCCTCCATGAAGACTTTAGTTCACCGGCTGTCACACTGGTGCAATGGTGTCCGTAGTTTGGGTCGTGGAGCGGAAAGCAGTATGCAGATCAGGTAATAAATACCGTCGCTGATCATGTGTACTGTACTTTATCTGCTGCACGAATTGATTTCATGTGCACCCTAAGGTGATCCTGTATGTGCGTTCATACAAGTGTTCTACTAGTGTGCTTTTCCTGCCGTTTCAAATCCTGGAGTGTCACCCGTGAAATTCTAATCTGATTAGTGGATTGAAAGAAATATGATCACTGCTTGCAGATGGTTGTGGCCATGAAACTTTAAATATACTTATTTATTTATTTTTTCTTCCTTTGATTTGAAGAATAACTTGTAAATGGATAGGATGTATTAAATACCACATTAAAGCGGAGTTCCGAGCAGAATTTTTTTTTTTGGCTTCCCCTATGCTTGTACACATGATCTACGTGTGTGTGTGTGTGTGTGTGTGTAAATCAATTCCGCTGTGATTCTTTAATTTACTTTTTTTCCGTTGTGCAGAGCGTTTCCATCTTCATTGTGGGCATGTGAAGCCCACTAGCACTGTCTTCCAGGACATGGTGCATGCTGGCTACCCAGCATGCACCTCCCGATATCTCGCATGCGCATTTTAAAGCGGTTTTATCCTTCGTCGCTGCGCACTGACTCCTGGGAAATGATGTCACACATCTCCCAGGAGCACAGGTTCCTCCGGAAATGACACACATTTCCGCGAAACCGGAAGTGGAAGATTACAAGGGACCCCATAGCAACAATGCTGAAACGGTGAGCAAAAAAATAATTTTTGCCCAAAGGTTGATGTGCATTAAGAAAGAAGATGAATGATATGAAGATTGTATTATGGGTGGAACTTCCGCTTTGAGACCCCTTTCACACAAAAATTGTAACTACCACTATTTTATTCTTTATGGCAGGGGTCTTTAAACTTTCTAAACAAAGGGCGATTTTTCTAACTTTTTGGGAACCCGACTGTGGCCAGCGGAAGTAGAAAATATCATGGTGTCAGTGGATGTAAACAGTGCCCCCTCTTTGCTATTAGGAAGAGGAATAGTGTCCCATCATTGGTGTCAGTGGGAGGAATAGTGTCCCATCATTGGTGTCAGTGGGAGCAATAGTGTCCCATCATTGGTGTCAGTGGGAGCAATAGTGTCCCATCATTGGTGTCAGTGGGAGCAATAGTGTCCCATCATTGGTGTCAGTGCGAGGAATGGTGTCCCGTCATTGGTGTCAGTGGAAGGAATAGTGTCCCGTCATTGGTGTCCTGCGAGAGGAATAGTGCCTTTTCATTGGTGTAAGTAAGGGAAATAGTGCCCCATCATTTGTGCCCAGCGGGAGGAATAGTGTCCCATCATTGATTTCAGTGGTAGGAATAGTTCCCATCATTGGTGTCCGGTGGGGGGGGGGGGGAGGGGAATAGTGCCTTTTCATTGGTGTCAGTGGGATGAATAGTGCCAAGAGGGTGACTGTGGTTACTTTTCCGTGATAAGTAGGGTGACTGTGGTTACTTTTCC
>BLSH010374364.1:497607-510146 GCA_018402905.1 Glandirana rugosa | reverse complement strand
ACCTAAAAGTGCCCACCTGTGCCACCTAAAAGTGCCCCCTATCAGTGCCCATCAGTGCCCAGTGCCACTTATCAGTGCCGCCTAGGAGTGTCCATCAATGCCGCATATCAGTGCCACGTATCAGTGCCCATCAGTGTTGTTTGTCAGTGCCGCCCATCAGTGCTGCATATTTGCCCCATCATCAGTGCAACCTTATCAGTGCCACCTCATCAGTGCCAATCTGTACTGCCTCATCAGTGCCCGTCAGTGTAGCCTCATCAGTGCCCATCAGTGTAGCCACGTCAGTGCCCGTCAGTGAAGGAGAAAATGTACTTTATACAAATTTTGTGACAGAAACAAAGAAAAATGTTTTTTTTTTTTTCAAAATTTTCGGTCTTTTTTTGTTATAGCGCAAAAAATAAAAACAGCAGGGGTGATCAAATACCACCAAAAGAAAGCTCTATTTGTGGAAACAAAATGACAAAAAGTTTGTTTGGGTGCAGCGTCGCACGACCGCGCAATTCTCATTCGAATCGCAACAGCACTGAAAGCTGAAAATTGGTCTGGGCGGGAAGTGTCCTAAGTGCCTGGTATTGAAGTGGTTAAGGGACCCGCGGTTCACTTTTTTTTTTTTTTTTTTTTTCTATTTTTCTTTTCTTTATTTTTCCCAAGCTATCTGATGAAGACTGCTATCAAGAAGCCGGCTGGGGCATAGAGGATATCTAGAATCCTGCACTTTCCCCAGCGCGGCTGACCGCTGCGAGCTAGCTTTAGCCTTGGCAGGGCCCGCCGCATCGTGCCCGTTCCGTGCGGGTGGCCAGTGGGTGACCCCCACTTGCGCCCAGTGACCGGACCTTGTTCCCATCCAGGGGCCTGTGGCCTGCAGCATCCCTCTCCGGCAGTGGGAGGAAGGTCTGCAACCGGGTGGCTACCCGCTACGCCCGTCGGACTGGTGAGTGACCCCCTCTCTTCCCCCCCTAGGGGCGCGGAGGGGGGGGGCTGGGCGATTTTATCGATTTGAGCCATCCGGTGGAGGGTGTTTTGCTAGGGCTAGAGCTCCCCTTGGTGTTTTTCGCCCCCCCCCTCCTGCACCGCACCCCGCGTTTCCGAACCGACATGTGGCAATCCGCCCCCATTTTGCAGTGGATCTCCGCCATTTTGCTGCGGCCATTTTCTTGGGGTTTCCCCCTAGTGTTGAACGGCGGCCATTTTGCCGTAGTCGCGGCCTGTACTACAGGCTTGGCCGCTTGTGGCCGCTCGCGGCCATATTGTATGTGCCTGGGAAGAATAACTTGCTGCTAGCCGATGCTTCCTCTTTCACCCTGGGACAGCGTGGATGGCACAGGTGGCGCAGGCTCTGACTGGCGGTCTCTGAGCACTCCTACTGGGACGCATCGCTTTTTGAGGCATCAAACAGCAAGTATAACTGGGCTCTCCCTGGGGTGCTGGTAGCGGTGGGTGCAGTCCTCCTGGGGTCTCCCTGGTTGATCTGTGGGGGTGTCAGGGTGTTTTTTCTGCCTGTCAAGTTAGGTGGCACAATGGCGGATGACCTGCGGTTCCTTCTGAGGAGGAATCAGCGGCAGCGCAACCTGCGCTAGGGACACTGGTGTCCCTGGAGTGGCTGAAAGCAGTATTTGGGGAATGTCTTCCCCGGCGGTGCCGAGCCGTGGTAAGGGGGCCCCTAAAAAGCGTCCGCCTCCCCCTCTTTCATCACAGGAAGAGTCTGAAACGGAAGTGGCCTCGGGGGTCACGGGGACCCCATGTGGAGCTCTCGGACAGCGAGGAAGACCTGGGGGCCTCGGTTGCGTGCGAGAAGGCGCTGGTGGCCGCACTGATTGCTGATATCCGTGCGTCTTTGCGACTGGACCAAGCAGGGGAGCCACAACAGACCGCTTTCGTTTGCAGGTCTGCTTTGGCCACCCAGGTCCCCTAAGGCTTATCCTTATGATTCATTTTTTTGACCATCTGGTCTATCGGGAATGGCAGCATCCGCAGACTTCCTTTGCCCTGCCCAAACGCTTCGCTTTACATTATCCATTTGAGGATAGCTTTGTGAAGAAGTGGGCATCCCCCGCAGGTTGGCAGGGTCAGCCATGAGGCCGGCCCTGGCGTCAGCCATGGCGGCGCAATCTCTTTGAGTGTGCGCTTGAGCTGCAGAATGTTTTGGGCTGCGGGAGGTCACTTGAGGCGTCGCAGAGAGCAGACCATTTGTTTCAGGGTCTTCGGTACCTGTGTGACGCAGCTCTGGTCCTGCTTCCCATGTTGTATAAAATGTCTGTTTTCGCAGTCATTATCTTATGGGTACTCTGGTTACGGTCCTCGTCGGGTGACCATGCGTCTAAGAAGGGCCTTATGGATCTCCCCTTTCAGGGGGGTCGTCTCTTTGGGCGCAGTTGGATGAAATCATTAAGGATTTCACTGGAGGGAAGTGTATATTTTTCTTCCGGAGCCCAGGCGGCGGGAGTTCCGCCGCAAGCAGGGTCCTACTTCTTCGGGTCAGAAGAGGTTTTTTTCGTGCCCCCGGTGCAGCGGGCAAAGGGTCGAGGCCTGGCAAGTCTGCCGCGGGGGCCGTTAAATGACCCTGGCAACGCAAGGGTGAAAGGGCAGTGGATAAGTCCTCCTCCACATGATGGGTTGCCCCCACCCTATTCTCGGGTGGGGGGCAGACTTCTGGGGATCGCAGACAGGTGGACTGCCCGCATTTCCGACTGGTGGGTGCAGGAAGTGGTGTCCTCCGGGTACTGGATATAGTTCAGCACTCTACCCCCAGACAGGTTCTTCCCAGCAAACTTGAGACTCCCTCAGGGGCGTCGAGAGGCTCTTTTAGGGGCTGTTCAGGCGCTCTCCGCACAAGGGGTAACTGTTCCGGTATCTCCACTGGAAAGATTCCGCGGCTTCTATTCCAACTGGTTTGTGGTACCCAAAAAAGGGGGAGGGTCAGGCCGGTTCTGGACCTAAAAGCGCTAAATCACTTTATGAGGGCGCGAGAGTTCAGAATGGAGTCTGTCCGCTCGGTCATGGCCGCCCTACACCAAGGGGACTTCATGGCGTCTCTGGATATCAGGGACGCGTACCTCCACGTTCCCATTTGTCTCCGACACCAGCGCTTCCTGCGCTTTGTGGTGGGAGATCTGAATTACCAATTCGTGGCACTTCCTTTCGGTCTGGCCTCGGCTCCTCGGGTGTTCACCGAACTGGTGGCTCCGGTGATGGCGCTAGGCAGAGAGGCATTAAGGTGGTAGCATGCCTCGACGACCTGCTCCTGAGAGCGGAGTCTGCTTCAGCTCTGGAGGAGAACGTGGCTATCACCGTGGCCTCGTTGAAAGACTTCAGCTGGCTGATCAATCTGCAGAATTCGACATTGACCCCATCCTGTCACCTGGAATTCCTGGGTCTGATTCTGGACACAGAGCAGGCGAAGGTATTCTTGCCTCGGCTGTGGCGTACATGAACCATCAGGGCGGAACGAGGAGCTCGGCAGCGGCTGTGGAAGCGCCTCTCATTCTGCGATGGGCAGAACTTCACGTGCCGGCAATCTCCGCCATTTACATCCCGGGCATAGAGAATTGGCAGGCGGACTTTCTCAGTCGCCAGACTCTGGATCAGGGGGAATGGTCCTTACATCCAGAAGTGTTCCGCCAGATTTGCCACAAGGGGGGGCACGCCAGACGTGGGCTTCATGGCGTCTCGGTTCAATCACAAGGTGTATACCTTTGTGTTCAGGACGAGACACCCGCTGGCGGCTGCCACGGACCCGCTGTTAGCACCTTGGAGTCGGTATCGGCTCCTGTACGCTTTTCCTTCCATCACGCTTCTACCGCGGCTACTGCACAGGGTAGAAGCGGAGGGGATTCCGACAATCCTGGTAGCTCCGGATTGGCCTCGGCGCCCTTGGTACACCGACGTGGTGCAAATGGTGGCAGATTTTCCCTGGCGTCTTCGCTGCACGAAGATCTGCTGTCTCAGGGACCCATCTTGCACCCTGCTTTACCCTCGCTGGCTTCGATGACTTGGCTAGTGAGTCCCAGGTGTTGAGGGATAGGGGTGTCGCTGACTCCGTGATCCCTACCATGCTTAAATCGCGCAAGTGTACTTTGCGTACTTGTATCATCGCACCTGGAAGGCCTATATTGCCTGGTGTGAGGCGGGGGGTTGGAACCCTCGCTCTTGCGTTGTGTCCGGGGTCCTGGCTTTTTTGCAGCAGGGCCTATATAAAATATTGGCATTGAGTACTCTCAAGGGTCAGATTTCGACTTTGGCGATTTTATTTCAACGGCCTTTAGCGCCACATTCGTTATTTTGTACAGGGTGTACACCATGTGGGTCCTCAGGTACGGTCGCCTTTGGCGCAGTGGGATTTTAATTTGGTGCTTTCTGTACTGCAGAAACCGCCATATGAGAAGATCAGGGATATTCCCTTACAATTGCTGTCGCAGAACGTGGCATTCTTGGTGGCCATTACATCCGCTAAGCGGGTGTCTGAGTTGGCAGCGTTGTCCTGCAAGTCTCCTTACCTAGTCCTTCATAGGGAGAAGGCGGTCTTGCATCCTTCTCCTTCGTTTCTACCGAAGGTGGTCTCTTTCCACATTAATGAAGATATCGTTCTTCCTTCATTATGTCTGCACCCATCGCATCCCAAGGAATTTGAGTTACATTCCTTTGATGTCGTGAGGGCTTTGCGGGTGTACTTGGCGACTACAGCTTCTTTGCGGAAGTCTGATGCGTTGTTTGTGCTGACGGATGGTCCGCACAAAGCGTTGGCGGCCTCGTCGGCTACTGTTTCCTGTTGGATCAGACAGACCGTGACCCATGTGTATACTGTTCGGGGCAAAGTACCCCCTTTTTCCTGTCAAGGCTCATTCCACCAGGGCAGTTAGCACTTCCTGGGTTTTCAGACACCAGGCTTCGGTGTCACAGGTGTGCAAGGCGGCTAATTGGGCCTCGGTGCACATGTTTACTAAGTTTTACAAAGTGGATATTTCAGCATCCGTGGATGCTGCCTTTGGCCGCAAAGTTTTGCAGGCGGCGGTGTAGGCGCGGCTGGCGCCTCCTGAGAGGACTCTGTTGGGTACAGTTGTCGTTGTTTACCCACCCCTCTTGACTGACACAGCTTTGGGACATCCCCACTTGTCAAATGAAGGGCTGCGTCCGTCAGTGAACGTAAGAGAAAGGGATTTTATGAAAACTTACCGTAAAATCCTTTTCTGAGCTCACTGACAGAGGCAGCACCCACCCCTCTGTTGCGTTTGTATGGCTTGTTACGAACTGATATGCTATGCAGAGCAGGGGGGTTATATGGGAGAGAGAGGACGGCCCTCTGGAGGGGTCAGCTTGCTTTCTTTCTATTTGCCTAGTCCACTCCTGGTAGGATGTGCAGAATACCCCACTTGTCAAATGTAGGGCTGCGTCTATCAGTGAACTCAGAGAAAAGGATTTTACGGTATGTTTTTAATAAAATCCCTTTATTATGGGGAAAAAGATGTCTCCACTGAAACTTTATCACCGATGTTTGTTTCAACAACTTAAAATTTTCAAAATCCAATTATCATTGGGACAGGAAGTGAGGTGAAATCTTCTGAACAGAAACCATAGCCAGCAAAACAAACATTACAGGGGTGTTACCCCTTCCCTATGCTATCCAAACAGCTTGAAAATATTTTTTTTTGGCTGAAGCTACACTTAAAAAATGTACCTGTTCCGACTTACAAACAAATTCAACTTAAGAACAAAGCTACAGTCCCTATCTTGTTTGTAACCCAGGGAATGCCTGTACTAGGCTTAAAATGGAACTATAGTCAAAAATGTTTCTTTTCATTTTGGATAGAGCAAAGGAGGGTTATAACCCCTGTCTGTTTGTGTTTTTCTTTTTTCCCCGCCATCTATGTCCCATTTCAGAGATTTCACTTCCTGTCCCATAGCCAAACAGGAAGTGAGAGAAAATCCCTGTAAATTAAGGAGATTCCTTGGGGACCCCCAGCTCATCAGAGCTAGTGTCCACATTGGATGATTTACCCTCTATTACTTTTCTGGTGACAACCCGAAATTTGGGAATTTTTTTTTTTTTTTTTTATACTTTCCCTTTCAATGATCATGGTAAACAGGACAAATAGAGAGTTAAAAAAAAATTTAAAATAAATGCCTCTTTTGAAGGCCTTTTTCATTTATTTTTTTTTTTTTTTTTTTTGTCTCTGAATACTGCTCCATTTTAACTGATGTGTCCATGTACATTATGGTATTTAGAGTCATATTTTACAGCAGCATTCAGAATTCAAAAGGCCCCAAACCTGCATTTGGAGAGGAGCTTGCTGCCATAATTTACACACTTGAGGTAAAAAACGCACACGTATACACGTAAATTCATTGCAGTGGCTGGAATAAATAAAAATTGTGGTCACTAGAATGAGTTTTCACTCATAGTCCTCCTAAATCCTTGCAGGTCGATACAATTTTTAAGACAAAGTACGTTTTCTTAAAAGGGGAAAATGGTTAATTAATGGTGCCGGTCATCTGTAGTTGAATAGAAAAAGTTGACATACTGTTTTTGATTATTTTTTTCTCTCAGATCAAGTCCACTAGAAAATGAGTGGACAAGTTGCAAACTGTCCTTTTTGTTTTCTATTTAATTGTAGAGTATGCAATGCATTCAAGAAAATCCTGGTCAATAGAAGTTTTGCTTCAAAATCATTTCAGTGTACATAATTGTATTTTGGTTATAATGCAGACTGGCATTGAGACCTGTCGCACATTGCCTGTGTTTGGACCCATTCACCCACTCCTGCCCACGTGTCAAGTTTTGGCATACGATTGTGTCTGGATCCACTTCTATGGGCTGCCTGCACACCGCAAAAAGTGGCTTAGCATGAAGGACGGGTCATAGTGACCATCTGAATGAGCCCTCAAAGGATAACAATAATTTTAGTATTGCAACCTGGTTTCGATTTTACCAAATAGGCCAATGCAGCCTAATGCCAAGTTTCCACTAAAACTGCGAAACGTAGAAACCTTTGGAAGAATGAATGAAGACCATGAGAAAAGCTTGTATATGAAAAACTTGGAAACTAAACCTAAAGCCTTCTATAGGCAGCTCAAATTCAGTCCTATTCCTGATGAATCCGGTGAAATGCGTGTCGTGAGTGGCCCTGTCGGCACCATGTGGCTCAACAGGTGAATTGGCAGTGAGAAAATTCATAAAAAAAAACAAAGCCTTCCATACTCGGCTGAAACTTCAACCAAAACCCCGAAGGAAGGCGTACAATTTCAGAAAGAAAAGTTGTACCTAAATCGCATCACAAAGATATAGCACGATGCATGAAATGGCTGAGATTTGGGCTAACAAATATTTTTCAATTGACTCCTCAATGCGGCCTCTGTAAACCCAGCCGACATCGATCCGCCTGATCGTTCTGTTACAGACGCACCTATTTGGGATCCTTCCCCATTTATTATCTGTATGCAGCAACAGCCCTGAAGAAGGGGAAGTCTTTGTTCCCCCGAAACACTTTGGCTAAATTACTTGTTGCTATTCTCACTAAATGATTACAAACTCACCTTTCAAATTGCCTTTACTGGATATCAGGTGCTCCTTTCCACCTACCTTTACACGTACACATGGAAACTACCTCAAGGCTGTACACCCAAAAAAGGGCTCACCACTTTCTTTTTAAGTTGGGCAGAAATAATTGGAAGGGAATTCTTACAACCCACGCAATCACCAACCCTAAAGAGCTACTTTCAGTTGACTTGGCCAAGGAACCAGGTGGAAAATTGTAGGCCGAACAGTGACCTGAGAGGTTCCAAGGAAAATGGGGTCTCCAAACTTTCCAAACAGAGGGCCATTTTATTGTCCTTCAGACTTTATGGGGGCCGGACTGTGACCAGCAGGAGTGAAGATTTTCCTCGCACAAGTGGGAGTAAACACCGCCATGTTTGGTATTAGGGGGAGGAATAATCGGTATCACTGAGGGGAATAGTGCTCCATTGTTTTCAGTGGGTAAAAATGGTGCCCCATTGTTGGTGTCAGTGGACAGTTTAGTCTCTTGTTGCAATAGTGCCCCAAGGGCCGGATATAGGCAAGCAAATGGCTGCAGTTTGGAGAGCACTGGCCTAGGCCTCAGTCATTTCATTCTTAATGCTTCAGTATATCTTTTTGTTGCATCTTAAAAGTATGACTTTTCTTTCTGAAATTGTCCTCCTTCCTTTGGTGTTTGCTTCCTGTTGCTTATCTCTTAGCTGATCAGTTTCTTAATTGTGACTTTGTAAATGCGGTTTTGCCACCTCAGAAGAACAAAAGTATAACTGTGTAAAAAAGAAAAAATGCTACACTTCTTCTTTTTTTTTTTTTTTTTTTTTTTTTTTTAACTCTCAAACTATTTTTTTATTTTCATCCTTTGTTGCATCTCAATGCTGCTGATCTCGTGCATCCTCTTTACAGCCACCTCCTGTCTACATGCACCACAGTGATGACTGCATTTTTTGCACTTAAATCATACCTGATCTCCAAAGTGAAGATCTGCCATGTTATAGGGAACATTAAAGCCTCATACACACTATGTAAATTTCGGATGACAGAGCGTCTGTTTTTTGTTGGATGATTGTGTCTCTTGTCGAAAGTGACGAGCGTGCTAACGATACGAACATTTTCGTATGACTGAATTCAACGTCAGAAGTGACGTAATGTGTTGAATAGTTTTGTATGTATTTTTTCGTTTCTGAGCATGCGTAGTCGGGATTGTACGCTTTTTTTTTTTTTTTTTTTCATACGAAAACCATACTAATGATACGAAAATCGTTGAGTTGTCATACGAAAAAAATTTCTAGTCTGCGCAACCAGCTTTTGTCTTACGAAAAATCAAAATCTGCTGTCGAAAGGAGCATACGAACGATAAGAATTTTGGACGACCAGCCGTTGAACGAAAAATTCCCGTCTGAAATTTGCATTGTGTTTATCGGGCTTTAGAAATGTCAATTGTGCCTAAGCAGTACCCTGAGAATTGTACCCTTTGTCTTCAATTCCACCTGGAAAAATAACAGTGTACTTCCTGATATGTGAGGGTGCCTAGGTACTCCTGTGCCTACAGCCTCATAGTTGTATATCTGCAGTGTGAGATCTGAGGCACTGGTGCCTCTGGCTGCTAGTCTCAGGAGATTTGAAGTATGCTGTGGTGATGGCAGTACTGTTTTGCTCGCTGTTATCCTTGCTGGAGGCTCTAAGCAAGTGTGCAGAGGGTTCATTCAGTATTTTTAGTATTAATGTGGCCACACCCATTTAGCGCCTGGTAGATTATATGCATGGACAATCTATTGGGATCAGAGCACCAGTATATCTTGTTTCTTAAGCAAGGAATATGTCACTACCACGCCAAGGAACTTCATTGAAAACTGACCAATGCTTAATTAAAGGATCACATCCCAGCAGAAGTTTTGGAGCTTCACAGGACCCCTTCATCAGGCTTGTGTCACAGGTCCTGTGGGGCTTTGAAATGTTGCTATCTTCTGCTATGATGTGATCCTTCAGTAAAGCGTTGGACCCTTTTTAATGGAGTTCCTTGGTGTGCTGGTGACCTATGCCTTGCTTAGAGACATTCCGGTCCCCAGGCAGTGGACCCTTCAGCACCTACTTACTCTTCAGCCATTCCCAGGAATGAGTGTGTTGGGAATATTGCTTTGGACTGGAGGCTCTGACACGAGGAAGCAAAGCCCTGCCTCTAACAAGATGGCCGCCTCTATACAGAGAGTAGTGCAGAACAAGACATGGCAAGTCAATAATGAGGAAATATCAGTACTGATGACTAGATCTGTGTCCTCTCGTCATCTGGCTTTTTTGGGTACACCTTCCAGAGTTCAGTTCCTTTTTAATATGAAGTGAAAATATACCTTTGATAAACGTGCTGTTACTGTACCATTACAAAACGCTATTCCAGCAAATGCACACGGTTGCAGTGCATTGGGTCAGCATTTTGAGAATTAAGACACATGCCACATAAAATATTATACCTGCTGTTACTTTTGGTGGCCCATAGCAACACTGACCACAACCCATATAAGTGAATGGGGCCTGCCTGTAACTGGCCTGCAACCGCATAAGGAGTTCATTCATTGCCTTTCCAGCCTGGGGAATTTTGTCTGCGACTGAAGACCAGTGCATATGTAACCCTGCTTTAGAACCCATTCAGACCTTGCGGGAACACACTGCAAAATTTGCGTTTTACCACGTGTGAATGTCCAAATGCGTCTCATTACGACGTTGTGACGCTGTTCATTTGGCACAGCACCCAAACGCACTACCACAGAGCTCTGCAGTGCATATGTGTTGTAATGCATCACAGGGCAGAGATGTAAATTATTGTGTGCTGCAGTGCAAAGTGTGTGGCATGCAGCATCTGAGGTAAGTTGTGGCCCAATGGGCGTCTTAAAGCAAGATGTTTATAATGCTCAGATGTGGATGGAGCCCTTAGGCCTCATTCTCACGGGCGTATCTTTAAAAATAAACAAAACTTCGGGCCCGACGCCAAGGAAAAAAAATCTGTTTTTCGGCGTTATGCATCGGCGTTAGTGAGCTTCGGCGTCAATGGGCGTTTTTAAAAAAAAAATCATCCCTCTGCTATTTTTCAACCTAAAAATGGTGGTACAATATTAGTTGGCGTTTTGCACTGTCAGCGTCAAAATGCCAAAACGTTACATCCTCAGAACGCGATGGCCGCGGGTTCTACTTTCAGCTCACTAACGCCGACGCCATCTACAGCTCAAAAACGCCAACGTTTTTACGGGGCCATTGACTAACATGGAGAGCTGCAAAAAATGCCAGAAAACGCCGGCGTGAAAAAACGTCCGTGTTTATGAGGCCTAAAAGTGTAATCTTCTGTTGGCTCCATTCTTTGTGGGGAAATCGGGGCTGTACTTGTACGGCAGTGGCTGTGGTATGCTTGAAGCAGGATGTTATGAGGCCTACAGTACTTTGTCAAGGAAATGGTTATCATATCATGCTTTCATCAGCATCCTCGATAATTAGACATTTTTCTTTTCTCTGACTTTTGTGTAAATAAAGGATATAGATATATTCATTTTTAGTTTTGGATAGTGTAGACAGATAAGACCCTTTGCCATGTTTTTTTTCTGTGTGTCCCCGTTGGGGAGGTTCACGCCTGTGTTGGTCTTGGTGACTATTTTACCGTTGTCATGAGAGCAAATGGTGAGGTGAAATCTTTCACTGGAGACACATGTTCTGGTTCTAAACTACAGGTAAGCTAATCAGGACCAACAGGAAGTGAGTAAATTTCGGGTGTGTTTGGATCCTTTCCACCAGGAAGTTGTAACCCATATTGGACCAATCATCTGTGCTGGGGGCATTCCCCACCCCATGTATACAACAGGCATACATGTATGCGGTTGCGGGACATGCCACAGCTGCTTATGATTGGCTCAGCACGGTGACAACTTCCTGGTGGGTTCAGTCTGGGATCCTAACAGGTCCTAGCTCATCCCTAGTCACAAGGAAGATGGGAATTCTACTTGAGGAGACTTTCTGTCACTTCCTGTTTTGTTTCCAAGACAGAAAGTGAGAGAAAATCTCCACAGCAGGACACAGCAGCCCTTCCCTATTCTATTGGCCCATAGCAGCCAATCCGAATTAAACTTTTTGTTGTGGGCACAGCCATGGCCTAAAGTGTCAGGGGCAAATGGCTGTTCATTGTTTCGCAGTCTTAGGTCCCTTTCACACTTGTGCGACTTGGGACTGCAAAGTTGCATGGCAAGTCGTTCCCCCATGATTTTCAATGAGTACCATTCATATCTGCAACTTCTAAGTAGTCCCTACATTACTTTGGTCCGACTTTGATGCGACTTGAGGTCCATAGACCTCCGGCTTACATAGGCATTTCTTCAAGTCGCATCAAAATTGCGCAACTTTCAAGTTGCACAAGTGTGAAAGGGGCATTAAAGTAACTTCCGGCTGTCTGCACATTGGATCCACATTCCTCTGTTGTGACCCTAGAAGCCTGGTCTGTGAGCTCTTATGCAGATAGCAGCTAGCTAGAGGATGTGATCACAAGAGCTGCAGGGGCTGGTCACTATTTGCATAACGGTGCACGCTTTCCAGGCTTTAGGGCTCCCATGAAGCTCTACAGAGTGCTTAAAGCAGAGCTTCACCCAAAAGGGGAAGTTCGCTTGTTTACATCCTCCCACTTCTACTGCTGCATTTGGCACTTTTTTGGAGGGAGCGTGGGTACCTGGTTTGACAGTTACCTGCTCACAGTTCAAGGTCGGATCACCACAGTGATCTGTGAGGATGTTCAGCTACCCCAGCCTTCTGGGGCACACACAGGTCCTAGAAGACTGCTCGCGCATGTGCAGTAGGAAGCCGGCTCCATCTGGAGGGCTTCACTGGCGGCAAGAAGATGCCGGCGCCTTAACCCAAAGTCGATTTGAAGAATCGGCTCAGGTGAGGACACCGCGGGATCCCTGGACCGGTAAGTGACCTTGTATTAAAAGTCAGCAGCCACAGTATTTGTAGCTGCTGACCTTAAATGTTATTTTTGTGGGCGGGGGGGGGGGGGGGGGGGGGG
>BLSH010374364.1:466109-481479 GCA_018402905.1 Glandirana rugosa | reverse complement strand
GTAAGTAAACACGGACCTCCGTTCTGTGAAGGGGGAAGGGCTGTGATCACTTCCCTTCCCCTGCTAGGGCAGCCCACACACAGTTAGAACACACTGAGGGAACACAGTTAACCCTTAGAGCGCCCCCTGCAGGTTAACCCCTTCACTGCCAATGGCATTTACACAGTAATCAGTGCATTTTTATAGCACTGATCGCTGTATAAATGCCAATGGTCCCAAAAAAGTGTCAAAATGGTCCGACATGTCTGCTGAAATATCGCAGTACCGCTAAAAATCGCAGATCGCCGCCATTACTAGTAAAAAAAATAAAAACCCCAGAAATGAATTCTCATCATCCATAAACGTGACCACTTTTGCGCAAACCAATCAAACGCCAATTGCGATTTTTTTTTTTTTTTTTTTTTTTTTTTTTTTTTTTTTTTTTTTTTATCGCAAATATGAGGAAGAATATAAATCGGCCAAAACCGATGAAAAAAATGGTTTATATATTTTTTTTTTGGGATTTGTATTTTAGCAAAAAGTAAGAAATTTGCGTTTTTTTGCAAAATGATCGACGGGTTAGGGGGCGCAAATTACTTGCCTTGCCCCGGGTGCTGACAACCCACGCTATGCCACTGGTTGACGCCACACACTCTTGACACCATCTGAACCAAAGAAGTTTACCTTGGTCTCAGACCACAGGACATGGTTCCAGTAATCCATGTCTTTAGTCTGCTTGTATTGAGCAAACTGTTTGCTGGCTTTCTTGTGCATCATCTTTAGAAGAGGCTTCCTTCTGGGACGACAGCCATGCAGACCAATTTAATGCAGTGTGCGGCGTATGGTCTGAGCACTGACAGGCTGACCCTCCACCCCTTCAACCTCTGCAGCAATGCTGGCAGCACTCATACATCTATTTCCCAAAGGCAACCTCTGCATATGACGCTGAGCACGTGCACTCAACTCCTTTGGTCGACCAAGGCGAGGCCTGTTCTGAGTGGAACCTGTCCTGTTAAACCGCTTTATGGTCTTGGCCAAATGTTGCAGCTCAGTTTCAGGGTCTTGGCAATCTTATTCTAGCCTAGGCCATCTTTATGTAGAGCAACAATTCTTCTTTTTTCAGATCCCCAGAGAGTTCTTTGCCATGAAGTGCCATATTGAACTTCCAGTGACCAGTATGAGAGAGTGAGAGCGATAACACCAAATTGAAAACACCTGCTCCCCATTCACACCTGAGACCTTGTAACACTGAGTCACATGACACCGGGGAGGGAAAATGGCTAATTGGGCCCAATTTGGACAGTTTCACTTAGGGTGTACTCACTTTTGTTTCCAGCGGTTTAAACATTAACGGCTGTGTGTTGAGTTTTTTTGAGGGGGCAGAAAATTTAGAATGTTATACAAGCTGTACACTCACTACTTTACATTGTAGCAAAGTGTCATTTCTTCAGTGTTGTCACATGAAAAGATAGAATAAAAATATTTACAAAAGTGTGTGTATGTGTGTATGTATATATGTGTGTGTGTGTAGAGATATATATATATATCTATCTATCACACACATGCTCATAAGTTTACATACCCTGGCAAAATTTATGATTTTTTTTGGCCATTTTTCAGAGAATATGAATGAGAACACAAAAACATGTCTTTCACTCATGGTTAGTGTTTGGCTGAAGCCATTTATTAGCAATCAACTGTGTTTACTCTTTTTACATCATAATGACAACAGAAACTACCCAAATGACCCTGATCAAAAGTTTACATACCCTGGCAATTTTGGCCTGATAACATGCACACAAGTTGACACAAAGGGGTTTGAATCGCTATTAAAGGTAACCATCCTCACCTGTGATTTGTTTTTTTGTAATTAGTGTGTGTGTATAAAAGGTCAGTGAGTTTCTGTTCTGACAGACACTTGCATCTTTCATCCAGTGCTGCACTGATGTTTCTGAGCCATGGGGAAAGCAAAAGAATTGTCAAAGGATCTGCAGGAAAAGGTAGTTTAACCGTATAAAACAGGAAAGGGATATAAAAAGATATCCAAGGAATTGATAATGCCAATCAGCAGTGTTCAAACTCTAATCAAGAAGTGAAAAATGAGGGGTTCTGTTGAAACCAAAACACGGTCAGGTAGACCAACTAAGATTTCAGCCACAACTGCCAAGAAAATTGTTCGGAATGCAAAGAAAAACTCACAAATAACTTCAGGACTCTCTGAAAACATGTGCTGTGGCTGTATCAAGATGCACAATAATGAGGTACTTATTGTAAGATGGGGTGCGTGCTCGAGTCGTCAGAAGAAAGCCATTACTATGCAAATGCCACAAAGTATCCAGCTTATACGCTAAACAGCACAGAGACAAACCTCAAACCTTCTGGCAAAAGTCATCTAGAGTGATGAGACCAAAATTGAGCTTTTTGGCCACAACTATAAACTCTGCATTTGCAGAGGAATCAACAAGGCCTGTCAAACACGGCGGTGGATCGATGATGTTTTGGGGATGTGTGAGCTACAAAGGCACTGAAAATTTGATCAAAGTTGATAGCAAGAGAGTACTGGCCGTTACCAATTGGAAAATTTGGGACTTTATAGGCACTGTAGTTGAAAGATCCAAGCATGAAACTTAGATATGTAAAAAATATATGCTATGTGTTTGTTTTTACTATGTTTTTTAACATTTTTTGAATAAAGCATATATTTTTCAGATATCTAAGTTTCATGCTTGGATCTTTCAACTGCAGGGCCTATAAAGTCCCAAATTTTCCAATTGGAAACTCCCAGTACTCTTGTCATTTTTGGGATGTGGCACTAGTTTTACTTATACTTGGGTCCACATAAGTCACACCGTGAGGACCACAAACCCATAAATCTCAAAATTGATGGCAAGATGAATGCAGTGATATCAAGAAATACTGGAGGAACATTTGCATTCATCAGCCAGGAAGCTGCGCATGGGACGTACTTGGGCATTCCAACATGAAAATGATCCAAAACACAAGGCCAAGTCGACCTGTCATTGGCTACAGTAGAATAAAGTGAAGCTTCTGGAGTGGCCATCTCAGTCTCCTGACCTCAATATCATTGAGCCACTCTGGGGAGATCTCAAATGTGCAGTTCATGCAAAAAGGCCCAAGAATTTCCAGGAACTGGAGGCTTTTTGCCAAGAGAAATGGGCAGCTTTACTATCTGAGAAGATAAAGAACCTCATCCACAAATACCACAAAAGAATTCAAGCTGTCATTGATGTTAAAGGGGGCAATGCATGGTATTAAGAACTGGGGTATGTAAACTTTTTGTTCAGGGTCATTTGGGTAATTTCTGTTGTCATTCTGATTTACAAAGAGTACACACAGTTGATTGATAATAAATGGCTTCAGCCAAACACTAACCATGAGTGAAAGAAATGTTTTTGTGTTATCATTCATATTCTCTGAAAAATGGCCAAGAAATCCTAAATTCTGCCAGGGTATGTAAACTTATGAGCACAGCTGTGTGTGTAGATAGATCTATATCTAGAGATGCGCTGACCTAAATGCCCATTCATACTTGCACATTTTTCTGCTGCAACACCTCCTTCAGAAAGAGACTCCACTATGTTTTGCCTGTTCAGATGTATGTAGGTTAATGCAATAAATAAATGTGGGGTTTTCCTACATGTCCTTTTGAGGGTTTTAGTGCATATGTACCATGTAAAATGCATGAACAGAAAACATGTTAATGCAAGGTTAACAAGCTCAGCAATGATCATCCGTGCATGGAAAATATCCATCAGCAACGCATATTCTAAACACTCTATGGCTTGAACATACACGTGAAAGGGTCCTAATGAATACAATCCCATTCCCTAAAGTGTGTTCAGTCCTTGCTGTTGAACGGAGACATGCGATGTGTGCTGGCCGTGGGCTTTCAGAAGATGCATGTAGGTCAAATCTTGCACCTTCCATGGAAGGAGAAGTTTGTGCTTTATCCAGAACGGGATCTGCGTAGCGGCGGTGACGCATCATTTTAATCACTATTGTAATCTTTCACACAAATATGATCTTGTTGTAGCAACACTTCTGCTCTTTGTAATCTCCCTTCTAAAGTAAACTTTGAGGAAGTTGTTGAAATCACAGAAACGCATGCAACCACTTCCAAATAATTTATTACAAAACGCGTAAGAGGCTTCTAAAATAATATGGGGGAGGCTGCTTGTTTTCAGGGACATTTCAGGACAAGGATGAGCTTACCTTATATAATATGGGTCCCACACAGGGAAGGCTCGATGGGACCTCTAAAATAAGACATCAGCCACTGAGGGAGTGCATTGTTTTCAGTTGGAGGATTCACAGATTTCCATTAGATCTAGGAGCAGTAAAGCACAGCCATTGTGTAGTGCTGCAAAGCAGGAAGCAGAAACTGCACATGTAATGTCTTTCCAATTGCTTCTCTTTTTATTAGGCTTCATGAGTACAACGTAAAATTCAGTAGTATTTCTCCTGCACAGGAGCTGTGTACTGTCATAGAAATTAACAGCAGTACACTGGTATACGCAGGTACTTGTGTAAACGCATGCGTACGGATGTACACCCCTGCCTGAACGCAGACATTTTGTATCCAGAGTTCTACACCTGTATGCATGCGTGTTTGTGTGTGTGTACCTGCGTGCAGCCATTGATTTCTATGAGCAGCTGGGGATCCCCGATGGGGAAATATTCCCACGTTTTACATTTTAGGTACATGTTTGAATGAGGACTTAACCTCGCAAGGATTAAACCCATCTCTGGGGAAAAAAGTATACCCATGCTGTGGGGCTGTGCATGCACTGCATGTGTTAGCTGCTCATTTATGTCTGGGGTGGGGTGGGGATGTACTTACCTGATCCTCCTAGCACAAGACTGGGAGAGGTGTCCTCTAGTCCTAACATACCTTCTGTGCTAGCTGACCGCTCTGCTCCTCCATAGATGCATAGTTTTACATACGCTATATTACCAAAAGTATTGGGACGCCTGCCTTTACACGCACATGAACTTTAATGGCATCCCGGTCTTAGTCCAATTACACATATTTATATAGGGCAAACTGTTGGGACTATATAAATCCTGTATAATAATAGTCTGTAGGGATCAATACTGAATTGGCCCACCCTTTGCAGCTATAACCGCTCCAACTCTTCTGGGAAGGCAAGGTTTAGGAGTGTGTCGATGGGAATGTTTGACCATTCTTCCAGGAGAGCATTTGTGAGGTCAGGCATAGATAATGGATGAGAAGCCCTGGCTCGCAGTTTCCGCGGTAATTCATCCCATAGGGGTTCTATCAGGTTGAGGTCAGGACTCTGTGCAGGCCAGTCAAGTTCCTCCACCCCAAACTTGCTCATCCATCCATGTCTTTATGGACCTTGCTTTGTGCACTGGACCAAACCATTTGGTGGAGGGGGGATTATGATGTGGGGTTGTTTCTCAAGGGTTGGGCTTGGCCCCTTAGTTCCAGTGAAGGGAACTCTTAAGGTGTCAGCATAGCAAGACATTTTGGACAATTTCATGCTCCCAACTTTGTAGGAACAGTTTGGGACTGGCCTCTTCCTGTTCCAACATGACTCCACACCTCTGTAGCTAAAGGGAGTAGCAGTTGGGGGGCAGTAAAAGTGTGGGATTTGCCACCCCTCAACTGTTGTGTGAATGAACCCCTAAGGTGGCCATACACTATGGGGTCTGATTGCACAATCTTCTTTTAGATCTACCATCAGCTACATGGCGCAGGGGCCTGCCTGATTTGTTGCAGATTGAATGGATTGTCCAAGGGTGTCCTCCTAATACATCTTAAATCTCCCCCAACGTTGTATCAATTTCTATTTTTTTTCTTTTATATTCTCTTAGTGATATGTTCTCTACGTTCTCACGCTGTTCTAGAGATTGTCTTACCACGTCTGCTTTTCACACGCCCATGCTTACCTTCTCCAATCCTGAGCTATGTGAAACAAACATTGTGGCTTCACCGCTTCTTTCAAGAGAGGATTTTCAGGGACTTAGCGGTAAATTTTTACCCAGGATCATACTTGGTCACACATGAATAGGAGTGAAAGTCTTCTCTATAAAAACACATTCTGATCTTGAATTTCCAGAGTAAACAGTTGACTTGGGCTGTATAGACTTTACTCTAAATATCAGCTTCTCTCCCTTCCACAATGGACCTCTGCAAGCTGCAACACACCCAGACCTGCCGGCTCTAGGATTACAATCAATGAGGATATGAATAACATGTTTATCAGAAAACATAAACATATAAAAATAGACCCAACTCTTTCCAAACACTTGGATACGTTTTTTCCTGCTGCCAAGTGATGTTTAATACACAGATCTGAGCCAATAATAACAACGCTTCGCCGATAAAGACTGCTCCCCGAGGAAAGAGAACGGATCATTAAGGAGGAACTCCACTCCTAAGCAAAAGCCTCTATTGTTTAACGGCAGATCTAGTTAAAGCAGTATTAAACCCATAACCTAAAATGTAATATATTGCAGCTTAATCATTGGATGTGGTGGCTGCTTTAGTTTTCTTTGTTCCCCCTCCCGTTTTTCACCTGGTGATCTGCCCAGTAACATGCCTCCTACCGGTGGTACTGGGTACACACCATATTGGAAGGATGCCATGTCTGTATAAATACAGAAAACGAAGTGAAGCCACCAAGTGTATGTGCAACCCGGGACTTTCCGTCATGCTGTCTTTTACCTTCTTTGTGGCACCTGTATGTAGCATTTAGACACACAGAAACTACAGATCGATGGTACTACCTATGCTGGGGTGCAAATGTCTTTCTTAGGGGAGTCTGAAGACCTTCCCCATGGGTTCCCCAGGCTTCTTGCTGCCAGCTTTGATGTAATAACAACATAGTATATAATAGGATCTGCAGCCCTGATGAAGATGGGTCAGCCCGCGAAATGTGTTGGCTATAAAATGGATCTCCAGCCTAGGATAGCCGCATCCTGGACAAACCAGTTTATCTTGTTTTTAAAAGAATTGGCTCCCTTTTTTTAAAGAGATTATATAAATACGTCAAATGCAGCTGTGTGAAAAATGATTTTAAATCAACATGTTAAAGTATTACTAAACCCACAACAGTAAAATCACTCTGTATATGCAGTAAAGCATGCTTGTTATACTCACTGTGGAACCTAAGGGGTTAATCCTCTGCATTGTGTAAAAAGGCTGTATGATCCTCCCCTCCCTGCACTGTCCACTTGGACAAGTCTGGATAAGACAGCCTTTGGGGTCAGGCTGCACATGCTCAGTTTGGTGTGTATTGCTAGAGAGGTGTTTTTTCTTTTTCTTGGGAGGGTGCATGTGATCAGCACTGTCCAGACGCTCTGCATCCTGATAGGACAGTTTGTTGCAGTATGAAAACTCCTCCTACAAGCTTCACCAGACACTGATAGAAGTCACAAGACTGCTGAATACTGCTGATGAGAAAAGGTATTAATCAGTTTATATTTACTAAAATAGTTGCATTTCTATTCTGTGTACTGTGGGAGACCATATATAGTGAATGCAGGGTCCTGGGTTTAATAACACTTTAAGCATTTATTGAACCCCAAGAAGGTAAGGTACATGTAAAGTCCCAGCCTTTCTCTTGCTTACATTTATGAGTGGACATCTCCTGTATTAGTGAGTCACCCCTCTGGAGGAATGAGCACAGGAGGCACAGCAGCACGGTCAGTCGGGGGGGGGGGGGAGATAGTGCATTAGAAGATTGAAAGCGGTTGTCTACCCAATTTTTTTACTTTTACCTACAGGTAAGCCTATAATAAGGCTTACCTGTAGGTAAAATGAATATCCCCTAAACCTGTATGGTTTAGGAGATATTCGTCCTAAATGCAACTGCTGACGTGAGGGCCCGGCGCATAGGCCGGAATGACGGGCTCCAGCGTGCATGCTTGCAGCTCCGGCCACTCAGAGCCGGAGCCGTGTACCCAGAAGGATCCCCCGAGGGAACATGTCGGCTCCCTCTGCGGGGACCGAGCGTACCCATTGGAGCTTTGTTCTGCGGTGCATACTAGCTCATTATGCCTTTTTTTTTTTTTTCTTTTTTTTTAATACCGGTATACAACCACTTTAAATATACTAAATGAAGTCAAACTGTGAAGCTCACACTTTATAATCAGCAAACCACTTTTTCCTTCTGGGATCTATGTAAGCAAGGCAGATTGCCATTCATAAAGGGGGGAAGGCATGGATCCTGTGGAATTCTATACATTGATCTATGCCTTCCCTTAGAAAAAGCACCTCCCACACTGTAAACAAACACTAGCTAGGCACACTGAATGGACACACGGAGCTGTGGCTCAGCTCAGGTGCCCCCATAGCAAGCCGCTTGCCATGGGGGCACTCAACAGGAGGCAGAGGCCAGGAGCGCTGGTGAGGGACCCGAGAAGAGGAGGATCTGGGCTGCTCTGTGCAAAACCACTATTGTGGTTTTGCATTAAATGTCTATTTAATTTTAAAGGGTATACAAAAAATTGCAGCATACAAGCTGCCAGGTAAGCATATAAAGTTCAAAAGAAAAACTAAGCAACCCCCACCAGTCAGAGCAAGGAATAAACATACAATGTTTGTTTTTATCAAAAAAACAAACAAACAAGACTTTAGTATAACTTTAACCCTTTGCTCGCCCTTGCTGTTCACCCCTTCCCAGCCAGTGTCTTTAGTACAGTGACAGTGCATATTTTTAGCACTGATCACTGTGTTAGTGTCGCTGGTTCCCAAAAAAGTGTCAGTGCCTGATTTTCCGCCGCAATATCGCAGTCCCACTATAAGTCGCTGATCGCTGCCATTACTAGTAAAATAAATCAATGAAAATTCCATAAAAATATCCCATGGTTTGTAGATGCGATAACTTTTTGTGCAAACCGATCAATATACGTTTTTATTGGGATTTTTTTTTTTTTTTTTTACCAAAAATATGTAGCAGAATACATATTGGCCTAAATTTATGAAGACATTTGTTTTACGTTTTTTTTTTATTATATTGGATAGGTTTTATATAGCAGAAAGTAAAAATATTTTTTTTTTCTTCAAAATTGTCCTTTTTTTGGTTATAGTGCAAAAAAATAAACTGTAGAGGTGATCAAATACCATCAAATGAAAGCTCTATTTGTGGGGGAAAAAAAGGGACATCAATTTTATTTGGATACAACATCGCACGACCACGCAATTGTCTGTAAAATAACGCAGTTCCGTATTGCAAAAAATGGCCTGGTCATGAAAGGGGATAAATCTTCCTGAGCTGAAGTGGTTAAAAAAAAAAAAAACCCCTGCTGCCCTTTTCAGTAATTTTCCTGACATATGCGGCAGATTGCAGGTAGTTCTTAATAGCGCCACTTTTTTTTTTAAACCTGAAATTTGCTGGCGTAAGCTTGGAGTAACACACATGGGAGAGCAGTGATGGGGAATGTATACATTATTAAAGGGTTATGAAGTGGAACGTTTCTAAAGCATAGGAAAATGCCGCAGCACACAGTATCTGCAATCCATTATTAATCGGTGGTGTCTGATGGGGAAAGCGATGTTTGGTGTCGGCATTGCAGGTACCTACGGGCTTTATTGTGACAAGAGACGGACATGAAAGCGGGTGGAACGCAGTGTTCTGTTTTGATGGGTTTGATTGAAGCAGCTTTGGCTTTCATTGTTCTATTTGCATTTAGTTTTCTGTGTCTTGTCTGCGTCGGACGAGCTCTCTCCAAACATTATGCGGGATGATGTAATGCGGCTGAGTCACTCCTGATACAGCGATCGTCCTCTTGTCTGCTGAGAAAGCGAGACTTGAAGGATTACTTGGAGAAATGATGGCTTGTTTTATTATCTAGCTATTTTAGGCTGTGGGAGGCTGCCCGCCGTGTACTGCAGCGGAACTGCCAACAGAATGTTAGTAGCATGTAGGAAAATTGCTCCCCTGGGGATTGGCGCCTAGTTGCCAATATATATTGGCGTTTTCCCTATGGACACTTCCCTAGGGGACTTCATAAATTTAGGCCAATGTGTATTCTGCTACATATTTTTATTAAAAAAATCCCAATAAGTGTATATTGATTGGTTTGTGCAGCGTCTACAAATTATGGGATATTTATTTTACTAGTAATGGCGATTAACGACTTATAGCGGGACTGCGATTTTTGTGGCGGACATTCTGACTCTTTTTGGGTACCAGTGACACGAATACAATGATCGGTACTAAATGCACTGTCACTGTACAAAGGACACTGGCTTTCCAGTGATAATATCAGGGGAGATCAAAGGGTTAAATGTGTTCTTAGCCTGTGTTGTAATACACTGTGTGGGGTGCTTTACTAGGGGAAGAGCGAGAATTTATTCCCTGTTTTTGCAGGGACACAAATTCCATCCCTTCCCTCCTTGTTTACATAGGCAGATCGCCATTCTGCCTCTCTGCCGAACGATTGGCAGGTGCCGGAGTACATCAGGTACCGTGCACCCACCAATCGGCTTCCACTGTGTGTAATCACAGCAGAAGTGAGCCGAAGAACTCTGAGGATATGAAAAAATGAATTGTTGCTCTACATAAAGATGGCCTAGGCTATAAGATCGCCAAGACCCTGAAACTGAGCTGCAGTACGGTGGCCAAGACCATACAGTGGTTTAACAGGACAGGTTCCACTCGGAACAGGCCTCGCCATGGTCGACCAAAGAAGTTGAGTGCACATGCTCAACGTCATATCCAGAGGTTGTCTTTGGGAAATCGACATATGAGTGAAGGGGTGGGGGGTCAGCCTGTCAGTGCTCAGACAATGCGCTGCACACTGCATCAAATTGGTCTGCATGGCTGTCATTCCAGAAGGAAGCTTCTTCTAAAGATGATGCACAAGAAAGCCCACAAACCGTTTGCTGAAGACAAGCAGACTAAGGACATGGAATACTGGAACCATGTCCTGTGGTCGGATGAGACCAAGATAAACTTATTTGGTTCAGATGGTGTCAAGCGTGTGTGGCGGCAACCAGGTGAGGAGTACAGACAAGTGTGTCTTGCCTACAGTCAAGAATGGTGGTGGGAGTGTCATGATCTGGGGCTGCATGAGTGCTGCTGGCACTGGGGAGCTACAGTTCATTGAGGGAACCATGAATGCCAACATGTACTGTGGCATACTGAAGCAGAGCATGATCCCCTCCCTTCAGAGACTGGGCCTCAGGGCAGTATTCCAACATAGCGACCCCAAACACTCCTCCAAGATGACCACTGCCTTGCTAAAGAAGCTGAGGGTAAAGGTGATGGACTTGCCAAGCATGTCTCCAGACCTAAACCTTATTGAGCATCTGTGGGGCATGCTTAAACAGAAGGTGGAGGAGCGCAAGGTCTCTAACATCCACCAGCTCCGTGATGTCGCTATGGAGTAGTAGAAGAGGACTCCAGTGGCAACCTGTGAAGCTCTGGTGAACTCCATGCCCAAGAGGGTTAAGTCAGTGCTGGAAAATAATGGTGGCCACACAAAATATTGACACTTTGACCCAATTTGGACATTTTCACTTAGGGGTGTACTCACTTTTGTTGCCAGTGGTTTAGACCTTAATGGCTGTGTGTGGAGTTATTTTAATGGAAATCCCACAATAGAGATCCACTGCTGTGTACAAAATAACACACAATGTGTGAAAAATATGTCCGTCCCCACATTTAGGCTGGGTTCATACTACAGCACCGTCCTGCTCACTGCAGGAGTCCGGTGCATCCCCATTTACCGTTTCAGGTCTGATTTCATCCTGAAATTTTGTCTGAATTCGGACCTGAAACTGACCAAAAGACGCAGAGGACTCCATAGAGAGCCGATCACAATCAACTGCTATGCGAATTGGATGCGGATCGAATTGGATGTGGAGAAATCCGCATCCAATTCACAACAGTGTGAACCCAGCTTAAAGATCTACCACTGTGTACACTAAAGAAAGTGACAGTTCAAATATTATCTTCCACTGTTTGGTGCCCACCACCTCCAAATAAAGTGCCTGCCAAAATATGACCCCCCCCTACAGTCATTCAGACCCTAGTGTACTCCACACAGTATAACGCCAGACCACTCCTCGTCATTGTCCTGAATCAGAATACTTCCTTTCATAGTACTTCTTCCTCAGCAGCTCATATCATGGAAAAAGATAGAGAAACCATAAGGCCTCATACACACGGACGTTTTTAACGCCACGTTTTTTATTCCATGTCCCCATAAAAACGCCAACTTTTTTGAGGTGTAGGTGAGCAAAACGCTCACTAACGTGCATTGATGCCGTATTGACTTTAACCGGCATTTTCAGGTTAAAAAATAGCAGAGGAATGTTTTTAAAAAACAAAAAAACAAAAAAAAAACGCCTATTGACACCGACGCTCCCTAATGGCGATGCAAAACAACAACGAAAACCCCAATTTTTGCTTGACGTCAGTCCAGACGCTTTGCTACTATGCCTGTGTGTATGAGGCCTAATGTTCTCCATTTCCAAAATACTTATTAAAACAGCACGTGGATAAAAAAACACTCCCAAGAATATATACAAACCAGGCATGTAATCTGCTCATCACACTGAGAAATGGCTGCTTCTGACGTCCCCTCCTCCACCCGTACGTGTTACGCCCCTCCTATTGGCTTCTTCAGCGGACTCTTTCAATTTTTTAAAATGGCGCTGTTTACTTCCGGGGAAGCCGGAAGTGATGAAAAGGCTTGTCCCTTCCGGTCTCCTATTCCAGTGGTTCTCAACCTCAGTCCTCAAGTACCCCCAACAGGCCATGTTTTGGGAACTTCCCTTAGATAAAATGGCTCTTATCAATACCATGTCATTGATATTGATTTGGAGCAGCTGCACATATTGTTGTCTTCAAGTGGTTTTAAACCAATCAAAAAAAATAGTTTTAACTCCTTTTGTAGGAATTCTGTGCTGAGGGATGTAAAGGAGGTCCTGCCTCTGAAAATGCTATTTGCCTGCCTGCCTTTGTCTTCAATACATTCTAAATCACTGGCCGGGAACCAACATGCAACTAATATTGAATATCTGCCTAATATGTCCTTTTCTAAAACCCCTTTCTCACTTTTCATGTCACCTTGTTCTAGAATGCTGTAGGTCGGCATCCCAGTAAAACATGATACAGCAGCATCTGTTAATTTGTTTGGATGTGTCGCAACTTTATTAGCCTGTTAAATACATGCAGCGGACGTTGAGAGTTCAAATGCGAGTAAATTGGTCCATGCAGTTGGATTTAGATTCTGTTCCCTTCCGCTTTTCCTAAACTGCTAGAGAGCTGAAGGTAAACTAATAGATGTACAAGCTGTTGTAGGGAACCATACTAAGCAATGGTTTGCTTTTTGCTTGTGTCTAAAAGGGGGGAGCCTCAATGGACCACTTGGTCTTTATGGTTCATCACTTTTCAAAAGTATTGATTAGATGGGTCCTTGATTGAGAATTCTCAATCCATCAGGATGAATCTCTTCCCCTTTTAGTCTAGCTGTTTTTAAAATGGAGATTACATTATTCATGCACCAACTGCAGCTCCAACTGGTTGATCTCTTCGCTGGCCTGGTTCAGACGCTCCAATTCTTCCCACTACAAATCTCCCGCCTCCTCCACTGTCACCTGACCGACGGTCCCCTGCAGTTGGTTGATGCCCACACTGACTACCACCGAATTCTCGCCGAGTTGGCCAGACAACTGAATTCTCTGGCCACTCAGCTGGGAGCCTGCATTGAGAAAGCCAAGCCCTACTATGAGGCTAGAAGTCAGAGGAGGATACCTCTATGTCATTGACTGTGGATTATCTATGGTGTTCTTGAGGAGGCAATCAGTCCAAAGGATCTTGTGATGTGTTACAAGGGCTATATCTAGTGGTACATCCGGTGAGTCTTTTCACAGAGGGGGGTACCCCCCTTTTTGTTTCACTCTGTGTGGCGCAGGATTCCCTGAGTATTTTAGAGCCTAGGACGTACAACCATCATAAGACGACCGGATATACAACGAACTTGGTATGGACTGATAATGTTACATTGAGTCTCATCGGCTCCATTACCGTTTAAATTGAGGGTCACTCTCTCTTTTTTGAGTGCTATTGGATTTATTGGAGTGTAACTTGTGTGCTTTAATATTTGTTTTAATCTTTAAAATTAACTGATCATTTCTTCGTCGGTGGGTAAACATACAAAATCAGCAGGAGGGGCAGATAATTTTCTCCCTCATTGTATATATATTTGTGGTTATCTATATTTGTTCATTACCCACACAGGCTGTGCTTCCTGCTCAGTAGTGCTGCGTCAATACTAGTCTATGAGTCAGGTCAGATATGATTATTTAATAATCTCTCTTATAACGCCCTTTAAGTTTATTTCTGCCGTATAGGTTAATCTTTTATGAACATGTTAAAGCAGAGCTATAGGTTGAAAAAAATTGCAAACAGTAAGAGTTCTTTATTGCAAAAGAAGCATGCAATCTCTCATCTGCAATAAAATACACTTACCTGCCTGTTCGCAATCCACTGCAAAATGTATGCAGAGCTGCACATGCGCAGCTCCTTTTGCTTTTCAGGCACACTGCCGGTGTGCCAGGGTGACTGCACTCCTGTGCATGACATCCTGCACCTTCCAATCAAGATGGATGAAGATTTGCACCTGGAAGAAGCCAGGGTGAAGATGCCAGTAGGGGTGCGGAATTAAATCGATGCATCGCGATTCGGACGTCCGCGATGCAGCGACTGCCCATAATCGATTTATGGGTGACGTCATCCGACTTGTGGGCGACCTCGGCACAACGCGACTTGCTAATGACTTCTGTGATAGAAGTCAATGCAAGTCGCCCCCAAGTCATACAGGAACCTTTTTCTAAGTCGGAGCGACTTGGAACAGTTACAATTTGCATGGAGGTGACTTGTCAGGCGACTCAAGTCGCCTGACAAGTCTCCTATTTGTGAAACGCCCGGATGTCTCGTACCGTGGTGTCTCGCTCGTTACCGCCCAGCCCGCTGCCTGCTTTTCTCCTCTCCGGCAGATATCAGCGGTGGATTCCTCAGCCCCGCCCGCTGACTGTAGCTGACAAATCAGAAGAGAGACGGGCGGGGCTGAGGAATCCACCGCTGACGTCTGCCGGAGAGGAGTATGTTGCTACATAACTCAATTTCCAGCTTTCAGTGCTCTTGAGCTTTAAATGACAATTGCGCGGTTGACACCCCACACTCACCCACTGACACCCCACACCACCCACCCACTGACACCCTACACCCACCCACTGACACCCCACACCCACCCACTAACACCCTCCACTACCCACCCACTGACACCCTACACCACCCACCCACTGACACCCCCCACCTACCCACTGACACCCCCCACCTACCCACTGACACCCCCCCCACAGTCACCCATCCACCCCCCACAGTCACCC
>BLSH010374364.1:454023-465830 GCA_018402905.1 Glandirana rugosa | reverse complement strand
TGACACCCCTCTCACCCACCCACTGACACCCCTCTCACCCACCCACTGACACCCCACAGCCACCCACTGACACCCCTCTCACCCACCCACTGACACCCCTCTCAGCCACCCACTGACACCCCTCAGCCACCCACTGACACCCCTCCCCACCCACCGACACCCCTGTATCCCAATCGTGATGCATTGTGATGCATCGCCGAATCGAATCGTTGACCTGATAATCTTAATCGAATCGTGAGGCCAGTGAAGATGCGCACCCCTAGATGCCAGTGTCGGAGAATAGGTGAGTATCCCTGACTTTAGTTCTACTTTAACATGCCAACCCAATGGTATAGGTTAGGGATGCACCCATCTGAATTCTGAATTTAAGTACTCGCCGATACCTACCGCAACTTTTTTGTTTGCATTTGAGCTGTCAGCAGATGGTACAATGCACTGAAAAGTTATTTTACAAATTAAATGTCTTCTTTTTTTTTTTTTAATTTTGCGCCTTTTTTCAATGTGAAATGTGTAAATATATGTAAAACGTGTAAAAATATTAATGAACAAAGCAAACAAAAAAAATGAAGTTATTAAGTTTTTATAAAGTAGTAGTAAATAAATCAGCAGGAAAATTAATTGAATGGGGAAGGAGAATAAGGAGTTAATAAGGCTGATTAGTGTAAATTAAGGGTTAATAAGGGGTTCATTAGAGGAACAATTTAATAAAAAAAAAAAAAGTATATTTTTACTTGGAAAGGTTGCTTTAAACTGACTTAATTTACATCCCTTTTGATCTGTAAATGAATACACAGAAAGATGCATCTTTTTTTCTCTTTCAGCACTGAGCAATGTTGTTGATAAACTTTGCCAGCTGCTTTTTTTTTTTTTTTTTTTTTTTTTTTTTTTTTTTTGTGAGCAGGGAATGGCTCTGCACACCCTAATCGCCCTGTACTGTGCAGATTACCTCTGCTGCCTGGCTGCAAAGAAACGGATGGGGGAATCTCTGTCCTCAGTCCCTTTCTTTGTCTCAAAAGTGAGACATCAGGGGTCTGTTTAGACCCCCGCTATTTCATCAAAGCCCCCCAGCAGGGCTCCTAAATAAAATTGTAAAATACATTTTATAAAATATAATATTGTCAAAAATAATTAAAAAAACAAAATTGTAAAAAATTAAATAAAATAAAAATAAACTACTAACACCGATCTCTGCCCTTCTGACATATATACACACACACTCATGTTTGCGCTTTGTGGTGCACACCCTAATGCAATAGGCTGCGCACACCTATGCCAGTAAGTCTGTTTTTCGAAGTATCCTCTGGAACATGATAAAAGCCTGTTGATCCTGCCAGGAGACCCATTGGATAGGTACTTCTTGATGGGGTGACCATGCTTTTTCTTCTGTATTTAAATCACTGAAGTGTTGTCACTCTTGCTGCAACTGCTTTGATGTTAGAACCGTGGATAGCCCTATCCATCCACAGCACTTTAGATTGATATTCAGCTTTATTTGCCAGAGTTTAGGAAAATTTATGTAAATTGCTCTTTAGCAGGGTGCAGGAAAAATCCAGCTGTGTTTATTATTAGGAATTAAGTAAATTACATTTACCACACGCTTCCCCTTTAAGTGCTAATGTGGAGGGCATTGCATATTGTTTGCTGACTGCAAGCCCCGGGCTGACAGCTTCAAGGATTGCCTGATCTGAGAGCGATGCAGGATGCATACATATTTAATTACTGAGAATGCAAGTTTTAACTTTTCCTTAGATATAATTGTGTATGCAAATATTAAAACCCTGTTTTATGCCTGGTACACACGATGAGATTACGATCGTCCATTATTTTTTTTTTTCATGTTCATCTCAGAGCGAACCTGAAGAGTTTACTTTTAGTCATAAAAATTCTCGTATAACAGAATAAAAAATCGGAAGTGATGTGATGTATTTGTATTGCATTTTCGAACGACAACTGTACTGTTTAACCACTTCAGCCCTGGAAGGATTTCCAGCTTTAGGACCGGAGCCCTTTTTGCGATTCGGCGCTGCGTCGATTTAACTGAAAATTGCGCGGTCGTGCGACGTTGTACCCAAACGAAATTTGCGTCCTTTTTTTTTCCCACAAACAGCTTTCTTTTGGTGGTATTTGATCACCTCTGCGTCATTTCTGATCGCCGCTATAAACAAAAGAAGAGCGACAATTTTGCAAAAAAACCCCAAATTTCTTACTTTTTGCTAGAATACAAATCAAAAAAAAAAAATATAAACATTTTTTTTCACCGTTTTTGGCCGCTTTATATTCTTCCTCATATTTGCGATAAAAATCGCAATCTGCGTTTATTGATTGGTTTGCGCAAAAGTGGTCGCGTTTACGGATGATGAGAATTCATTTTTGGGGTTTTTTTTTTTACTAGTAATGGCGGCGATCTGCGATTTTTAGCGGTACTGCGATATTTCAGCGCACATGTCGGACTATTTTGACACTTTTTTGGGACCATTGCCATTTATACAGCGATCAGTGCTATAAAAATGCACTGATTACTGTGTAAATGCCATTGGCAGTGAAGGGGTTAACCTGCAGGGGGCGCTCTAAGGGTTAACTGTGTTCCCTGGGCGTGTTCTAACTGTAGGGGGACTGCACTATCTGGGGAAGGGAAGTGGTCACAGCCTTCGTATACAGGAAGGCTGTGATCACAGCCCTTCCCCCTCTAACAGAACGGAGGTCCGTGTTTACATACACGGACCTCCGTTCCTCCGCTCGGGGGGGCCATCGCGGGTAGCCGGCGGCAATCGAAGCCGCCGCACCCGCTCCCTGGCCCTCCCCGAACACAGTTCCCGCAAAACGCGTATGACGGCGTTTTGCGGGAACGAACCACTTTGCCACCGTCAAATGCCGATCGCCGGTCGGCAAGTGGTTAAAGGAAAATCGTAAGAATTTTTTTTTTTATGCATGTCCGATCGGATAATATCGGATGGACTGTCATGATCGGCCCTTGAAAGCTGTGTGCGAACGATCAGATTATACGATCGCTTAGAAAGCAATATTTTTTTGTACGATTTTCTGATCTTGTGTACGGGGCTTTAGGCTGGATTCACATCTGTGCATTTTTAGTGCATTTTGCAGATTTGCACTACATTCCATTTATCATGGTTTCCTATGGAACATGTTCTGCAAAATATAAAAAGCACTAAAAATGCATAGGTGTGAATCAAGCCTTAGGGCACCTTTCACACTTGTGCGACGTGATTTTTTTACTGTGATTATTGCTGAGATTTTAACGCAATTTCGGATCAGTACAACTTTGGTCAGACTTTGGCACAATGAAAACATATTACAAAGTCCTACATAAATAGTACAGAAATAGCATCTATAATATTCAGGTGCGATTTGCATGCGACTTTGATGGTTTAACATTGAAGTCTATGGACCTCCAAGTTGCATCAAAGTTGGGCCAAAGTAATGCAGGGACTACTTTGAAGTCGGCCAGATATGAATGGTACTCATTGAAAATAATGGGTAACAACTTGTCATGCAACTTTGCAGTCCCAAGTTGCAGGACAAGTCGCATACGTGTGAAAGGGGCCTTAGTCTACCTAGGCAGACACTTTATTATACATGCATCTGAGAAAATGCATACGTGTGCCTTATGTGATTATAAAGGATCCTTCTTCTTCTTCTTCTTCTTCTTTTTTTTTTTTTTTTTTTTTTTTTATTACCTGTTATACTTGCCTGCTTTTGTAATGGTTTTGCACAGAGCGGCCCTTGATCCTCCTACCATTATCTCGTCTGGGGTCCTCAACCAGCACTGCTGGAGTAACCCCCATAGCAAGCTGCTTCCTAGGGGAGGTACTCATGTAGGGTAGATCTACTGACACACACAGTGCCGCTCTGCCCCACCCTCCTGCTCCTTCATCAATAGATTTGATTGACAGCAGCTGGAGCCAATGAGTCCAGTGAGGAGGGAGCAAGAGAACAGGGGACAACGTTGGACTAATATCGGGCTCAGGTAAGTATTGGGGTGTTTTTACTTTGATGCATTAGAGCAGTGGTGTCAAACTCACTTTCATTGTGGGCCACATCAGCATTATGATTGCCCATAAAAGGGCCGGTTGTATCTTTAAGACTATATGTCCAGAGCATCCCCTTCCCTTACATTAGATGTCAAGAGTCCCCCCCACCATCAGAAGTTGAATCCTCCACCCTCCCTTACATCAAAGTGCACCCCCTTACCTTATGCTGCTGTTGGGAAGAAGCTGGATGCATTGCTGGAAAGCAGAAAGTACAGGGTCTGGAGGAGGACCAGAGGTGGGCTGGAGCTCCCCTGCAGCTGCAGGAGAGGTGCGAGGGCCACATGAAATGGCCTGGAGGGCCGGATTCGGCCCGCGGGCCTTGTGTTTGACACCTGTGCATTAGAGTATAAAACCTTTAGCCTTTACAACCACTTTTAAAAGCCCAACTCCAGGATATTAGCAGACCCTATTGCCCACCCTCTAGCCGCTGTTATAGTAATAAAAAAAAAAAAATCTCCAAATGCCCATTTGATAGGAAGCAGAATTTAAAGCCGCAGATTTTATTATACCTAACTGATCTTAACCACTTCCCACCCAAGGGCGTCATATAATGTTGCGGGCTTTGAGTTGGGATATCATCTTTTTCAGCCGGCAATTCCCTGCACCATAAGAACAACCATGGCGGCAGTTGTACTGCTTGATCGGTCTTACAGGTGGCTGGAGGGTGCTCCGGTGCTTCTACCGGCTCTCCCGTGTGATCGTTGAGCTGGAGAAGGAATCCGCCGGCGCCAAAAGTTGAGCATAGGGATTTTCCCAGTCATCTCTATGACCTTCGGAGGCCCGGGTGCAACGTTATGACGTCACGTCCGGGCTGGCGGAAGTAAACATTGCCGGAGAGTCGGCTGGAAAGGCCGAGATTGTTTGTTTTTTTTATTTTTTATCTCGGTCTTTCCAGCCTAGAGGAGAGATGTGGGGTCTTGTAGACCCCAAATCTCTCCATAAAGGGGACCTGTCACACACTATTCCTATTATAAGGGATGTTTACATAACTTGTAATAGGAATAAAAGTGATCAAAAAAAATTTAAAGAGAAAGTGTAAAAAAAAAAAAAAAAAAAAAATGTAAAGCGCCCCCATCCCCATGAGCTCGCACACAGAAGCAAATGCATAAGTAAGTCGTGCCCACATATGTAAACAGCGTTCAAATCACACATGTAGGTATCGTTGCGAGCATTCGCAACAGTTCTAGCCCAAGACCTCCTCTGTAACTCTAAATTGGTAACCTGTAAAAAATTTTAAAGCGTCGACTATGTATTTTAAGTACCAAAGTTTGACGCAATTTAGAACCGCGATATGTTAGGTATGTATTTACTCGGCGTAACATCTTTCACATTAAACAAAAAAATTGGGCTAACTTTACTGTTTTTTTTATTTATTGTTTTTCTTATTCATGAAACCGTTTTGTTTCCCAAAATAAAAAAGCATTTGAAAAATTGCTGCGCAAATACCGTGTGATGTTGCAACAACTGCCATTTTATTCCGTAGGATCTCTGCTAAAAAAACATATATCATGTTTGGGGGCTCTGAGTAATTTTCTAGCAAAAAAAAATATTATTTTTACATGTAGGAGAGGAGTGCCAGAATAGGCCCGTTATGGAAGTGGTTAAAAATGTCTCGCCTCCCCTCTTAACATCTATGATAACTAAGCTGTGTAAAAAAAAAAAAAAAAAAAAAAAAAAAAAAAGCCTATACTTGAGCGGGTACGGCGGACTCGATAGCCGCCGGCTACTTGCGATGCCCCCCTCCCCGCAGTGAAAGAATGGAGGTCTGTGTAAGTAAACACGGATCTCCGTTCTGTTAGAGGGGGAAGGGCGGTGATCACAGGCTTCCTGTATATGGAAGCCGTGATCACTCCCTTCCCCCAGCCAGGCCAGCCCCCATACGGTTAGAACACCCCAGGGAACACAGTTAACCCTTAGAGTGCCCCTGCAGGTTAACCCCTTCACTGCCAATGGCATTTACACAGTAATCAGTGCATTTTTATAGCACTGATCACTGTATAAATGCCAATGGTCCCAAAAAAGTGTAAAAATGGTCCGACATGTCCGCTGCAATATATCGCAGTACCGCTAAAAATCGCAGATCGCCGCCATTACTAGTAAAAAAAAAAAAAAACCCCAGAAATGAATTCTCGTCATCCGTAAACGCGGCAACATTCGCGCAAACCAATCAATAAATGTCCAATGTGATTTTTTTTTTTTTTTTTTTACCAAAAATATGAGGAAGAATATAAAATCGGCCAAAACCGATGGGAAAAAATGTTTTTTTTCTTACATATTTTTTTTTTGGATTTGTATTTTAGCAAAAGGTAAGAAATTTGGGGTTTTTTTGCAAAATTGTCGCTCTTCTTTTGTTTATAGTGGCGATCAGAAATGACACAGAGGTGATCAAATACCACCAAAAGAAAGCTCTGTTTGTGGGAAAAAAGGACGCAAATTTTGTTTGGGTACAATGTCGCACGACCGCTCAATTGTCAGTTAAAGCGACGCAGTGCCGAATCGCAAAAAGTGCTCTGGTCCTAAAGGGGGAAATCCTTCCAGGGCTGAAGTGGTTAATGTGTTAGCGCGGGGTTGTAGAGGCCGATCTGCTGACAGCCTTCGAGTGGAATTAAACCCTCCAATCCTTTACAACCAAGGAAGCTGCTTCTGTTTGATCTGCAACTGCCATGGTGCTGCTCATGTGATCAATTATGACTCCAGCCATTTGATGGTTTCACAGTTTGGTTGAGAACACAATCAAATGTGACTGTTGGCAATCCTGGCATTCCATGAATGGAACTGCTTTTTTTTTTTTTTTTCTTAACCGTTAAATCAATGATTTGTTCTGCGTTCTGATTTACTGCTGTTCAGGGGCTCTGGGCTTCAGCCAAATGGCGGTCTCCAGCAAGAAGAAACAGGAGCAATGCTGGAGGCAATTTACAGCACTAATTTTGTGACATAATAATTAATGTGGAATGTATGTTCCTTGCTAAAGAACATTATTTTTTATCAAGTTGTTATGGGTAAAGTTCCGCTTTAACTTTAATGGGTCACGCTCAGCAGCAGTGCTCCCCGATGAATGCACGGGGGAGGTTAATTTTTGCTTCCGCATTGCGGCCTTGGCGTGTGCATAGCTCTGAGCAGCTGCATGTCTTTGTTTTTAGGTGGGCAGTTGGAGTGGAGGCAAAACCGCAGCTCATCTGCTTGCTTTTGCCACCCCCTTACGCACATCTGAACAAGCCTTAACAGGTAGACCTGCAATACTTGATTTTTTTTTTTTCTTTGTGGTTTGTGAAGTGATAACAGAAATAGTTGGTTGATACTGTAATGGATGTCAGCGATAGATTTGGATGAAGTTACAAAGTCTTCATTTTTTTTTTTCCTGTTCTCCGCTCACCCAGATTGGTGAAGTTGTCTCTGAGCAGCTGGTTTGTATCAGGTCTGGATGGATGGAGCGTACAGGAAGGGTGTTCTATAATAAGCCGGTGGCTGTCTTTCCATATCCTGCTATAACATATTGCCTTGTCAGGACACCCCCAGTGAAGATTTGTAGATGTCATCCTCTGTCATCCTCCCAGACTAAGCTGTCCATGGCCGGCATTCCTCAAAGTGTACGCAGGAAGAGAAGATACAAAAATCGAGAGACTTGGGCGCTCGTGGTCTACAGAACAGTCACTGCTTATTGTATGGAGCGCTTCTTTCTGCTTGAACACAGCAGTGTTAGGTTTTCTTTTTTACCCCTTTGTGCCTAAGGGTAAAACAAATTTTAATGCCTAAGCACAATTTGGCAACTTTGGCACGTGTTTGTAAAACTGTACATAATAATCATCATAACTACTTTGTGTATCCAGGTGTTTCAGGTATAGGAAGAAATAGCATTCAGCAAAGATGCGCTCCATCCCCAGCTTGTCACAATCCCAAACAGTTATTCAATTAATTAGATATGGGAGGAAGCACATTATTTTCTGGTTCGTTTGAAGTCTGTGTGTATATATGTATATATGTGTGTGTATGTGTGTGTGTGTGTGTGTGTGTGTGTGTATATATATATATATATATATATATATATATATATATAAAATGTTATCACTTTGTATTGCGATGTATGCTGTGATCAAGGCGCAATTTTGTCGCCGAAACGCGTCAGTTTTCGCTTGTAGCTTGTATGGTATGATGGACTAAAAGAAAATCATAATTTCCAAAAGTGCTGGCTCATCTTTTTGGTTTTTACTACATTGACTTTGGAATGCATGGAGGACATTCGCAAGCCAGAGCACCTGGAAGGGTGTTATTAAGGATTACTTGAACCTCGGCTTCACTGCACAGAGCGGTGTTTTTTCTGTGTGTCTATCCAGGTGGATTATACCTGGTTTGTTTTTTGTTTTTTCAGGACAGGTGGGTTTTTTTTGGTGGTAAATGGTAATGGATATCTCCTGATGGTATTTTTTTTTTTTTTTTTTTTTTTTTTTTTGTAATGTGGCTCTATTTCTTGTTTCTACCATAACCTTCCACCAAAGAGCAAACCCAATTAAATTCTCCTGCACATGTGTATGCATGTTGTTTGTACCCGTAGTACAGCCCAAAAAACAATAGTTCACGTTTTTGCTTCTTTTTTTTTTTATTTACCTAAAACACACTGACACTAGTACTAATTTAAAATAAATAAATACTGACTTTGACCCTGGACCTTGACCCAAACACTGACCTAGATCAAACCTTTGATCTAGGTATTTTTTTTTATTATTATTATTATTATTATTTTTACTTTTTTTACACATAACTTTTTTTTTTTTTTTACTCTGCAAGGAGAGAGATATGATGTAACTCCATTCACAGAGGCTTCATAGTGACTGAGCACTAATCAGACTGATAGCCAATCAGAGGCTATCACAGCGATCAGGTGTCCCAAAATCAAAAGTTCCGGGTCCCAAACGTTAGTGCTCCGTAAGACCCCAGACTCAGTACTGATAGCGTGCCGTGCGGTTGGCACAAAGGGAGATATGCAAATATGCAGCCCCATGGCAAAAAAGCCCAGTCCAGTGGGCTTCATATTTGTGTTACGTCGGCGTGAAGGCATTAACCTTCATTTAAGCATATCTATGGTCCAAAACGTAAATTCCTTTATTCATTTCTGCATTGTATTTCAAGCCTACCCCTATTAAGCTGAACAATCTTGGGAAGATCCCCACCCATTTAATTCAATATGTTCTGTTTGTAGGCACTGCTGTGTCACACATTTCACAGAGGCTGCCTTCTGATCTACAGAGGAGCAAAGAGGACGTTTCGTTTCAGCAGGTGGAATCCATGCAGGAATCACCTTTTAGTTAGCAAGGTACCATGGGATATGTAGTCCTTAGAAATTGAAAATGGTATTAGAGAAGCTGCAAAGCATGCAGGGAATCCAGGAAATTGTGGAAAATGAAGACCAGCAGACAGGCAGAACTCACAACATGAAAGGGGATTTTTTTTTTCTTTAGTAAGGTTTTATTGGATTGTCCAAAATACCTATTGGTTGTATTGCTATTACAATTCTGATGTTCTAAAATGAAAGTGTATGCTGTGAGCAGGTGGGGTTCACACGTAATGTGATTGTTAAGACGGCTCAATTTATTTTCTTTTCCAATCATTTTTACTAGGGTTGTTAATCATAGAGCTATAAAACCTACAATACAGTACAGAAAAGTACTAGTGCATGATAACATTAATGACATACATCATTGGTCGCTAAGGAACCGCTATAATGCCATTTTGTTCTATGACTATAATTCTTAAGAGCAGAAGATACATCTTCTGAAGAGGAACTGCATGACCGGGAGGCGCTCTCGAAGACAAGGGGCCATCTCGGTTATAAATGAATCACGGTAGCTGGTCTTTGTGTTTTAAACATACAGCCCACATACAGAGAGTAGGACCAATGGTGGCTGATCAGCGGTCCTACATTGCTCCCCAAACTATCAAAAAGATGTAGGAAAAGGGGAAGAAAAGAAGACAGAGAAAAGAGACAGCGAGCTTCTCCTGGGGCACTATGAGGTTAGCCTCAGATCTGACGAGGCTGTCCCCATCAGGTAGGTGGTCCAGGGGTTCCAGGTTTTTTTTGAATCGGGGAAGATTGTCCTGCAGGATGGTAGGAGAGGCATTTAATTAGCATTATCCAGGGCATCTTGTTCTTTAAGAGGTCAAAAGATGGCAATGGGGATTTCCAAGATCTTGCCGTCGTTTTTCTGGCTGCTGTAAGAATAAAAGAAATTTAGGCGTTGGGTGTCTCTTGGGGCTCCCCCAACAGAGTGTCCGAAGAATGCCTCTTGCAGGGACTTAAGGCCCGTACACACGATGCAACAGTCGTACAACAACGGTCTTGCAACAGCTTGTTGTACGATAATCCGACCATTAGTACGCGCGATTACAACAGCCAAAGTTCAACAGTTGTACAACAGAAGTTGGCTGAGCAGACTAAACTTTTGTTTGCCAGCACGCTGTTGTACGACTGACTCGTGTGTACAGAAGTTGTATAACAAAGTTGTACGTGCAAAACACGCATGCTCAGAAGTCAAGAACACCCAGAAGTGTCCATTCATGGAAACCTATGTTCCTAATTCACATATCACATTCACCTGAACTGCTTATTTATACACTCGTAACGCGTCACTGCGATTATTTGACTCATGTCCGTACGCTAGACACAACAGCCAACAGGCGATTTTTGGGCAAAAGTTGAACGTGCAGTCATACGACCGTTGCACCGCGTGTACGAGGCATTAGTCATATTAGTCCCCGTGAGGGAATAGATTAAATTGTAGATACAGATCCAGAATCTAAGCTTTTGGGCACATCTACCATACGTGATATGCCGTTCCCTCTTGGCCGCACTCTCACAGGGGAAAGGCTCCCGGCACCCATTGGGCTATTCTAACAGAGACCATGTGCCAACTCTTTAATACTTTGTAGTTGGCCTCTATTAGGGAGGTCATTCATTTTGAATGGGCTACCAATGCACCCCAGAGCAGCCAAAACAGCACCTGCCACATTTTCAGGGCGCTGCTGCGGCACAGGTGCCTTACCTTACTGCATTGATGTGGCTTTCAAAAGGATTGGACCCACAGTGCATTAAGGCCTACATAGTGGCACCAACCACAGCTTGAGTATAAAAGTCAAGTGCCTTGATAGCCAGTTGCATAGAAAGACCCTTGCTGTCTGTGTGGAATCAGTGGTCTCTCTGCAGAGGTCCGACATGCCCTTTGCTGAAAACAATGCAAAGCATGTTCGAGACCAATACTTTTCCTAGGAAGAGAAGGAAGCGCCATGCTTTGCTGCCCTCTCAGGGCTAGGAACCTGGATCCCCTAATAGCTTATGTGTTTCAAGTGGTATCCCCTCTTCTTTGGAGCCAAAACTCTGAAAAAGAGGGGATACTCCTTGAAACGCATAAGCCAGTAGGGATCCAGGTGAGGTCTTCCCAAGCCAAGGAGCATTTGCAGTGGATTGAGCAGTATTTTCGTTGATGTTTGCTCCTGATGAGCTTTGCATATCACAGTGGTTGGTGAGTATATTTATTAGGATTTTATTAAAAAATGGTCTATTGGGATAATGCGCAAGGCTGATGCACCCTCTATTGTTTTGTAAGCACTATACCCTCTGCTGCATCAGACCCATATTACAGCAACTAGCAGGACACATCCTCTATGCTGATTGCAGTGCTCTAGTTCTGACCCACCAGGGATGTATATTGTACATTCAGTCAGGCTTTTAAGGCTGCTGCAGGTTGGGGGGGGGGGGGGGGGGGGGGG
>BLSH010374364.1:425200-439973 GCA_018402905.1 Glandirana rugosa | reverse complement strand
GGAGTCGGACATTGCGTAGATCGCCAAACAAGATTGCAGCGATTTTTCCCCGCAAGTGGGAGCAGATACCTGGTTTTGACAGGTATCCACTCCCCCCCTCCCTCCTGAAAGGTGCCAAATGTAGCAGCGGAGGGGGAGGAAGAAATCCGATTAGCTGACATTCCATTTTTGGGTGGAACTCCGCTTTAATTGCAGTGGTTTGCGTAGCTTCTGTACACTGATGGTGGCCACCGATGTTTGCATGTAGCCGCACACCATAGGATTACCTGTGGTTAGGGACGAATGTCCGAGCCTGGATGCGGTTAGCTGCTCATGAAGACTCCTGGGTTGTATGACCTCATTTTGGCCTAGGCCAGGAAGCAACTGAAGGAGCATAAAAAAAAGTTTAAAACAAGTAAATATAATATACCTTCCTATCTATTTACTAATGCTTGAATAAGGATTAAAATGGTCAATGTTGATTGAGAGAGTTTAGTACCACTTTAAGGCAGTCCTCAACAGCGCTCGACCAACCCCTACTATGCGATGCATAGTAGCCCATTATGCTTTTACTTTGCAGGGGAATATTAAGGAAGTAAACCCCATCAGGGTTTACTTCCTTTTTAATGCATTAAGATGAAAAAAAACCTTCTGACTTTACAATACCTTTTAAAAAAATCTGTCTCCTAACTTTTTTAGCTGGCTCCTAGATTCAAAGCAAATCTGTCAAGCCCTGGTCCTCAATTTTTTTTCCTACAGCCCAATAACATGTAATTATTTTATCATCTAATTTTGGAGCAAAGTCGCTGTCTACAGACAAGGACCTGTGAGGTTCCACAAGGACACAAGGATTGATTTGAAGGTCAGGTTCACTATAAGAATTAACACTCATGATTGCATAAAAGCAAGGGTCACCATCATGAGCAAGTCATGAGGAAGAGTTGCAGAAGGTTCTGGTTTCCAGAGATCATTATCTAACTTTTTGTTAAACTTTAAGCAGATGTCCCACTGAGGATGAAAGGCGGTAAGATATTTGTCTGTCTTTGACCTGGCCAGTGTTGTTATTTTGGAAGCAGTGCACGCTGTCAAACTGATACTTTCCATTGGATGCCATGAATAGCCCAACACTCGCAGGATCATTGGATCAGAGCATCAGAACTCACCCATTAATAGCCCAGCCCGGATGTTTGTCTCCGTGTTGGTTAGTTGCATGAATAGTTACATGTCCCAGCATTTCTTTTCAACACGGTGGCTGCAAGGCCTTCTGGGTTTTTTAGTTCTGCTGCAACTGGCACCACATTATCTCCTTATACCGGTCACATAGGAGATCATTATCTTGTTAATATAATCCATATTTGACCATGTAGATAATTGTAGGTTATGGCAATTTGGATGCATTCATTAGGCTAGGGCTGTACTTCTAATTAAATCTTTTAGCTATTTAGAGATTAAACTGCTTGTTGAATGTTATCTCATTAGAATCACATTGATTTCTGTGTACTGCAAAAAAGGGACTCCCAGCCAGTTGTTAAACAACAAAGAGATTTAAAGTTTGTCAAGGCGTAACAATAAAAAAACACTGCAGTACATCTCTGCACTACATGTACATTTGCCCATGATTTACAGTATCTCACAAAAGTGAGTACACTCCTCACATTTTTGTAAATATTTTATTCTATCTTTTCATGTGACAACACTGAAGAAATGACACTTTGCTACAATGTAAAGTAGTGAGTGTACAGCTTGTATAACAGTATAAATTTGCTGTCCCCTCAAAATAACACAACACACAGCCATTAATATCTAAACCGCTGGCAACAAAAGTGAGCACACCCCTAAGTGAAAATGTCCAAATTGGGCCCAAAGCGTAAATATTTTGTGGGGCCACCATTATTTTCCAGCACTGCCTTAATCATCTTGGGCATGGAGTTCACCAGAGCTTCACAGGTTGCCACTGGAGTCCTCTTCCACTCCTCCATGACGACATCGTGGAGCTGGGGGATGTTAGAGACCTCCTGTTTGAGGATGCCCCACAAATGCTTAATAGGGTTTAGGTCTGGAGACCTGCTTGGCCAGTCCATCACCTTTACCCTCAGCATGTTTAGCAAGGCAGTAATTGTCTTGGAGGTGTGTTTGGGGTCATATTCGTGTTGGAATACTGCCCTGCGGCCCAGTTTCTGAAGGGAGGGGATCATGCTCTGCTTCAGTATGTCACAGTACATGTTGGCATTCATGATTCCCTCAATGAACTGTAGCTTCCCAGTGCAGGTAGCTTTCATGCAGCCCCAGACCATGACACTCCCACCACCATGCTTAACTGTAGGCAAGACACACTTGTCTTTGTGCTCCTCACCTGGTTGCCGCCACACACGCTTGACACCATCTGAACCAAATAAGTTTATCTTGGTCTCATCAGACCACAGGACATGGTTCCAGTAATCCATATCCTTAGTCTGCTTGTATTCAGCAAACTCTTTGCGGGCTTTCTTGTGCATCATCTTTAGAAGAGGCTTCCTTCTCGGATGACAGCCATGCAGACCAATTTGATGCAGTGTGCGGCGTAAGGTCTGAGCACTGACAGGCTGATCCCCCACCATCCCTTCAACCTCTGCAGCAATGCTGGCAGCACTCAACCTCTGGATATGACACTAAGCACGTGCGCTCTACCTCTTTGGTTGACTATGGTGCGAGGCCTGTTCTGAGTGGAACCTGTCCTGTTAAACCACTATATGGTCTTGGCCACCGTGCTGCAGCTCAGTTTCAGGGCCTTGGCAATCTTCCTATAGCCTAGGCCATCTTTATGTAGAACAATAATTCTTTTTTTCAGATCCTCAGAGTTCTTTGTCATGAGGTGCCATGGTGAACTTCCAGTGACCAGTATGAGAGAGTGAGAGTGATAACACCAAATTTAACACACCTGCTCCCCATTCACACCTATGACCTTGTAACACTAACGAGTCACATGATACCAGGCAGGGAAAATGGCTATTTTGGGCCCAATTTGAACATTTTCACTTAGGGGTGTACTCACTTTTGTTGCCAGCAGTTTAGACATTAATGGCTGTTTGTTGTTATTTTGAGGGGACAGCAAATTTACACTGTGAGGCCCCTTTCACACAGGCAGATAGAATTTAGCTTTCAGCTGCTATACTCTGACAATGCTTTCCTATGGCCCCATTCACACTCTGCATTTAGCAATGGTTTTGTTACAGACTATTTTGTGCGAATAGAAAAAATGGATTTGACTCTGTCCAGGAACGATGTAGCGCAGCTATCTGCACATAACTGCAGGTAAAAGCAGTGCACTGTGTCACCTGTGGATAGTAGTGGCAACAAGCAAAGAAAATCAACAGGAAGCACTTCAGAAATGTCAATGTTCCACTGCAGCTAAACGCAGCTGCATGTAAACGCAGCTAAACCCAATGTACAACTGCAAGTGATTGTTGTGCCTGGAGTCTTGGAATTTCAAAATAACAAAACATGCTTTTAACAATGGCAGAACAGCCGCCCATGTGAATGGGGCCTTATACAAGCTGTACACTCACTACTTTAAATTTTAGCAAAGTGTAATTTCTTAAGTGTTGTCACATGAAAAGATAGAATAAAATATTTACAAAAATGTATAATATGTTTTCTTATATTTATTTATTTTTTTTTTAATTTGCCTAGACATACACTTTAATCACCCTTGTAGCCCCAGCCTTATTAGCCTTTGCCAAAGTAACAGGTTGCAAGTATATTCCTTCTTCCTATGGAAAACCCTTTAACATTAATTTACATAGGACAGCATCTTGTAGAAAAAAGGAAACAAGCACAGGCTTACTCTGTCTTCACAAAGAACAAATAATGTCTTGTCTTTTTGGTGCTGACCAGAGGAAACTTGTTTTTACACGCCTACAACAATCATTGGCAATCATTGTTCATTTTTATCATGAATGAATGTATTTCATAATTTCTTTCATTTTAAATATTATTGGATTTCATGTCTGAATGTCGTGGATATAGAACACTTTTTGTAAAACTGATAAGTAAAATATCCCATCCCTTGTAATATTTGAGCCAATTCTATCAGTCCTAGCCATACCTTTTTTATAGCAAGTGCCACCTGCTTCTCACTTGCTGGTTTTAACAGCTTGGCTGTTGAAGGGCAGCTCCTGAGAGAAAGGGGCCTATCGGGTTAGATCAACTCTATGATCTTACAAGCTATTGAATCAACTTCTTGCAAAGTCTGCATTCATACTTGTAAACCGTCCTTTTCGTTCGAGACAAGGAAATCCCATGCCAGGAAGTTCACCGTGGATGAATCCTGTCTTTTCTCTAGTCTGGTCTGAATCGGCACTTGGCCTTTAGTACCTCAACGGTTGAATCTTGGCCTTAGCAGTTCTTATTCAGAAGCTGCCTGCCTCTCGCTTCTTAGTGCAGGTTGTTTCTCACATCGTTCCTCCTATACATTTCTCAGTGACTGTGGGATCACCGCCTCGTTCTTCGAACACGGCACTTTGAACCTACTGGGGAAAGTCCTCTGTCTACCCTTGTAAGGTTGCCTTTCTTGTTGCCATCACTTCCATGAAGAGAGTTTGAGTTTCTGAATTATTTCTTCTGCTATGCAAAGACAAGGCCCGAAACATCTCCTCTTTTCAAGGTGGTTTCTTCCTTCCACCCTAATCAGAACATAGCTTACCCTCGCTTTTTTCTGTTCCAAAACATTCTTCTTCATCAACTTCTTTATCTGAATGTGATACATGCTGTGCAATTTTTCAGCTACATCTTCCTTATGTCGAATCCCTGTTTGTTATTTCTGAAGGTTCATATAAGGCAGCCTTTTCTTAACCTTTTAAGCACAGGGGAACCCTTGAATTAAAGTAGTAGTAAACTTTACTGCAAAAAAAAAGGTCATAGTAGTGCATCGCATACTAGCACATACTAAGGCAGTGCTTTCATTTTCACCTGGTCTTCTTTCCACATAAGCAGGAGAGTTTTGGCCATGGCACAGATCTCTGAAGGAACGGCATGAATATGCCGTTTCTTCAGAGCGCATGCGCCAGTGGCATTGGCTGCTACTCACTAGAATGTCTCCTAAACTATGTACGTTTTTTTTTAATTAAAATAAAGTTCTACTTACCTGCTCTGTGCAGTGGTAATGCACATAGTGGCCCTTTACCTCCTGTTCTGGGGTCCCCTGCTGGCCCTCTCCATTTCTTCTCTGCGTGTGCATACATGGCATCCTGTGTGGGTGCACTCCCGAGTCAGGCTGCGTGCATCCAAGGCGCCCTGCTCCTTCCTCCCCAGGTGTTGATTGACAGCAGCCAATGGCTCCCGCTGCTATTTGTTCAACTTGTAAGAGCAGGGAGAGAAGAAGTTCACTGGGCACAGCATTGAATTGATGTAGTTTATGGATAAGGGTGGGGGAACAGGCAGTGCAAGTTTTTTTTTATCGAATACATAGAATGCATTAAAGCGGTTGTATCCCCAAAAATTGAACTTTTACCTACAGGTAAGCCTATAATAAGACATACCTGTAGGTAAAATGAATATCTCCTAAACCTGTACGTTCTAGGAGATATTCCTCCTGCAAGCAGCTGCTGATGTCATGGCACATGCACAGTGATGTCCTGGCGAAGACCTGGCGCATAGCGCCGGACACCCTGTCGTAAAGATGGGCGCGCGGGAGTGACGTCTCACGGCTTCGGCCACTCACAGCACTGGTGCCGCATACCCGGAAGGATCTGCAGAGGGAAGATGTTGGCTCCCTCTGCGGGGACCGAGCAGCCCTGACGGATCTTCGTTCTAAAGTAAGTATTTCATAATTGGCTAGTATGCTGTGCATATTAGCTCATTATGCCTTTGTCTTGTAGGTTTTGTGTTTTTTTTTTTTTTTTTGTTTGATTGGATCTGGCGCTCCATAGGGGAGGATGGTCAGACCAGTTCCGACTGAAAAACAGACGATCTGACCTCTCCTGTCAAAGGGACCTTAGCGTTTTGGAACCACTTTAGTTCAATCTCAATTTATTGTATCAAAAAATATGGTAACAAACCATACACCAATACAAATGTATATAAGATGATCAATTACATACGTCAATCTGCTTCAAAAGAAAAATAACTATATTCATCAACACATGGACATTTGGATGAACTGTAACAGTTATCAGTTATCATGGTAACGATTAGGCCCCTTTCACACTGCTGCTACTTGAAAGTCACATAATTTTGATGCGATTTCAGGGAATGCCCGTGTAAACCTGTGGTCTATAGACCTCAACACGCATCAAAGTCGGACCAACATAGTGCAGGGACTACTTTGAAGTCACACAGATATGAATGGTACTCGTTGGAAATCATGGGGTATGACTTGTCATGTGACCTTGCAGTCCCAAGTTGCAGGACAAGTCACACAAGTGTGAAAGGGGCTAAAGGATGATATCAGGGGAAAATAGACCACAGAGTAAAAATGAAGAACTTTTAACCCATGTGATTAAATGTAATGCATAGAGATGTTTTAAGAAGCACGAAGGTGTAGTCATTTTTGTCATAAAAAAAAAAAATGGTTAAAAATGTAGTCGGGAAAAACCGTATTGGGGAGGACAGGAATACAAAGTAGAATCAATAATTTGTAGAGAAAAGTTTTTTGTATACTCCATCAAGCGGTAAGTATGGGATCACCCAAGGCCCAGGTTAGAAGCTCGGGTGAGTAGCAGAACATAGACCACGAGGTCCAGGTTAGCGAAAACTGTTCTTCTCTTTAGCCTCCTGCACCAATAGCCATTTAAGGTCTGAATCAACTTCCATGGACCACTCTCCTAGAGAAGGTATATCGGTCGTCTTCCAGTGGTGAGGTATGACCATTCTAGCTGCGGATAAGGAATGTTGAGGGACATCTTTTTTAATGGATTTGAAGAATCCAGCAAGTATTGACAGGAGAGCTACTTCAGGTGATTGTTGTACAGAGGTCACTATCAATTTGCAGTAAAGGTCAAAGATATGCTGCCAGAAGGATCTGATAGGTGGGCATTTCCACCATATGTGGATCATAGTACCCTTGGAGGAACCACAGCACCAACAATTATTGGGTGTAGAATGGTTGAAATGGTGCAGGAACCACTTTAAATGAGTCAAGTTGTGTTCTTTTTTTTCTTAATAAGGAACAAGAGTGACCATACCTCAAGGTACATCTGCTAGTGCCAGCCGCTAACAGCATTCCCAACAAATGTTTCTGGATGTTCAACATTCACGATAAACTAAACAAACACACTGCAAAATTTTGCTTAGTGTCAAATGTGTGGCATGATTAAGATCAGGCTCTTGTCATAATAATTTGCATCATTCAGAATTCTCTTCCTTCCTGCATGGTCAGCGATATCTCTTGTCTTTTAACAATGTGCAGTGTGTCAGGATAACTTCTTTCTCCATTGTCTCCAAAGAATATACTTTTTGTATAGCCTTGCTATGCAGGGAATGAAGCATTTTGTAGCAGTGTCACTGTCGGCCTGTAGATGAACATAACCCACCCTTTCTCTGCCTGAGGCCTAGCTGCAGCAATGTCAGTGAAGGAGGGTAAGGAACTTGGCAATGGGGAGACTTTTTTTTTCTGAGTACATTGACATGTTATTGAAATATGAAATGTAGGTTTAGTGCAGAATGGGCTGAATTCCAAGATTGCCTGAACACCCGGCGCTGTTTGCAGAATCCAAAATCCAATCCCAGCCCTCCACCCACCCAAACAGCATTATTGGAATGCAGCAAACAAACAATGACAACACCACGGAACCCATTGATGGAACTATGAGAACAGATAGACTGGCCTATTACTGGGCTTCAATACAAAGCGCACCTAGGCAATCACTTAAAGTGTGATTTTGGGTAATGCATTCTGCAAGCAGTTCTTCCATAAAATCCTTGTAATTTAGCAGTCAGTTGTAATATCTCCATGATATTAAACACAATGGTGTTGATTTACTCAAGGAAAAGAGGCTGTTGGTTCACTTTTTAAAGTGTATGTTCCATAGTTACTAGAGTCACCTGTTCGGCAGTGAAACCTCTTCAGTATTACAGAAGACTAACTGCTTCTAGTTACAATCTTTGATCAACATTTGGACGCACAAAAGCTATCAATTCTATAGATCCCCTCCACTGCAAAAAATACACCGATCAGCTATACCTTGATGACCACTAACAGGTTATGTGAATAACATTGATTATCTTGTTACAATGGCATCTGTAACAAGCTCCTACAATGGACATGTGAGCATCAGATCTGGATCAATGTAAGAAGGTGGCTTGGTCCAATGAATGAGTTTCTTTTAAATCATGTAAATGGCTGGGTGCATGTGCATCACTTACCTGGGGAAGAGATGGTACCAGGATGCAGTATGGGAGGAAGGCGGTGAGATGCTTTGGCCAAGTTCTGCTGGAAAACCTTGGGTCTTGTCATTTGTGTGGATATTACTTAACATGTACCACCTACCTAAACATTGCTGCTGACCTAGTACACCCCTTATGGATATGATATTCAATCATGGCAGTGACCTCTTTCAGGAGGATAATGCACCCTGTCACACTGCAAAAATTGTTCAAGAATGGTTTGAGGAACACAACGAGTTCAAGGTGTTGACTTGGCTGCCAAATTCTTCAGATCTCAAGCCAATCGAGCATCTGGGGGATGTGCTGGAAAAACAAATCCGATCCATGAAGACCCCTACCTGGCAACTTACAGGACTTGAATAATCTGCTACTGACGGCCTGGTGCCAGATACCACAGCATACCTTCAGAGGTCTAGTAGTGTCTGTGTCTCAATAGCAGTTTTCCTGGCAAAAGGGGCAGTTTTACCTTCAAAGGGGGGACTTTCTCAATAGTAGGTGGATGGTCATAAGATTATGGTTGATCGGTTTATAGAATTTAGGGGATCTAAGACATATCTCAGAAGAAGAAATAATCGGCTTTTCACTGTTGCCACCTGCACGTGACCAGTCATTTATTGCCTGTTTTTGGCAGTTTTATAGGATAAGCAATCTGTTTCCTGCCCTGTATTGGTTTGGCCATTACACCCTATGGCTGGCCTGCTGCAAGACCATACTATTAACGCCTGGGAAAGAACAGATTGTAAACACTGCCCAGCCCTGGACAGGCCACAGAACTGAAAAGCCTGTGATGTCTGCATCTGAATGAGTTTTCAAGAACACCAACAGAGTAATGCAACATCATGCACAGCGGCAACAAAGCATTACATTGGGTAGTGTTGAATAATCTGAACGAGATCCAATCCCATTGTAACATGTATGGTCCGGTCTACCAAATTGTGTGTGTGTGTGTGTGTGTGTGTGTTTAAGACTCCTGTCCATTGAGATTTCCCTTCAATTCCTGTCCTAGAGATGCGGCAGGGAGTGGACGGAAAGTTCTGTAAAGTGAGGGAAATCCCCAGAACGGTTATGTCCAGTGGAAGATTTTACCCCAAATCCCCCCCCCCCCCCCCCACCCGTGGCCTCCAATTCATCCCAAAGGTGCTCTTCTTTAGGGTTGAGATCAGGACTCTGTGCAGGCCAGTCAAGTTCCTCCACCCCAAACTCACTCATCCATGTCTTTATGGACCTTGCTTTGTGCACTGGTCCAAACCATTTGATAGAGGAGGGATTATGGTGTGGGGTGGTTTTTCAAGGGTTGGGCTTGGCCCCTTCATTCCAGTGAAGGGAACTCTTAAAGCGTCAGCATACCAAGACATTTTGGACAATTTCATGCTCCCAACTTTGTGGGAACAGTTTAGGGATTGCCCCTTCCTGTTCCAAAATGACTGTGCACCAGTGCACAAAGAAAAGTACATAAAGACCTGGATGAGCGAGTTTGGGGTGGAGGAACTTGACTGGCCTGACCTGACTTCAACCTGATAGAACAACTTTGGGATGAATTAGAGTGGAGACTGTGAGCCAGGCCTTCTCTCCAACATCAGTGCCTGACCTCACAAATGCGCTTCTGGAAGAATGGTCAAACATTTCCATAGACACTCCTAAACCTTGTGGACAGCCTTCCCAGAAGAGTTGAAGCTGTTATAGCTGCAAAGGGTGGGCCAACTCAATATTGAACCCTACGGACTAAGACTGGGATGCCATTAAACTTCATGTGCGTGTAAAGGCAGGTATCCCAATACTTTTGGTAATCTAGTGTCGCTAAGCTGGGCTGGCGGAATCACATCTTTTGATATATTTAAGTACTTGGCTGGCAATTAAATTCTTGATTAAAGTGAATCTGTGCTTTACCTTTGTAAGGTCCCCCACAGCTCTGTTAAGCTTTCGAGAGCAGAAAAAAAAAGTTCTAAACAATTTACCGGAGTGGAAGTTTACACAGTGCTATAGACTCCCCAGCTGACAGCGCTGTCATATGCGGTTCCTTATCTGGAAGTACCAAATATTTCCATTGGCTCCCAGCATGGAGCAGGACACCAGGGGGAGCAATTGAAAGGTAAGTATACAGTCTGCTGCTGGTGATGAACAGGATGGATTTGATTTAAATCGCTAGTAAAAAGGCTTGATTTAAAGCAACTCTATTTAAAATCATAATTTTTAAAGAGCAGCTGTCATCTCTGTCCCGCACTGGCTCCTCTTCTGACCCGCTGTTGACTCACCGACAGTCCCATTCACTTCAATGGGACAGCTGATGCGGCAGTGACACAACAAGGTGAGGGAGGTGGCAGCAGCAGGTGAGTGGATGCCCGCTAACAGGCACTGCCATGTTGAATCTGAAATGACAGGTGCTCTTTAAGGCTTGATTCACACTAATGTGTTTTTTGATGCATTTTTTAACATGGGTTCCTATGGAACACATTCACATCAATGCGTTTTTGGAAAGGGTTGGGGACTTTTTTTCCCAAAAAATTCAAGTCCTGCATTTTTGACGCTTTTTTTTTTTTTTTTTTTTTACCGGGATTTGCATTTTTAAATCTGGGCAGCAACAAAATTTCACCCCCCCAAAAAATGCAAATCACTGTAAAAAAAAAATGCAGAAAGCACTGCAGAAACGCTCAAAAGCAACATGCAGAGATTTGAATTGAGCCTTAATGTAAGGGCTCATTCTTGCTGGTAGAATCTTTAAAGTGATTGTAAAGCTTTGTTTTTTTAAATAAAAACAAACCTGTCATACTTACCTCCTCTGTACAAGAGTTTTGCACAGAGTGGCCCCGATCCTCTTCTGGGGTCCCTCAGGCGCTCCTGGCTCCTCCCCGCATCAAGTGCCCTCATGGGGAAGCGCTTCCCTGGGGACACTCGTGCGGTGCACTCCCAAATTCTGCTGCTGCGTCCATTGACACAGACAGCAGGACTTGGGCCCCAGCTCCCGCGGCATTGGATTTGATTGACAGCAGCGGGAGTCAATTGCTGCGCTGCTATCAATCTATCCAATCAGGACCCAAGACACCGGCTGGAGCCGGTGTGCTTGCCCCCGGCACTGGAAAGACAGGGTTCAGGTAAGTAAAAGGGGGCTCTGGGGGGCTGCTACACTAAAGGAGGTTTTTCACCTTGATGCATAGAATGCATTAAGTGAAAAACCTTGAGGGCTTACAACCCGTTTTAATATTTGCAAACAAAATGAAGGTTTCCTATTTAGAATAATAAGCTATTAGGTTAGTAAAACAGCGATATCAGAACCGATTCAATCATACAGTTTGTAGTGTACATAGACTTGCAAAACAATGGGCTAAAGTAATATTCCTGAACTTTGTTTTATCTCATGGTTACTGTGAAATTGTGTGAATGCATCAATGCAATGCGTGTTATCTCAGCTTGCAGAGCTTGGATCCATTGAGTTTAACAAAAATGTAAATATTGCAGAATATATAGCCTCGTGCTACATAACTAAACTCCATTTCATGCTGAATAAACTAAATTATGAATGTAAGAATAGAAAACTATCTTTAGATAGATTTTTACTCCAAAATCATTTTATTAAAATAAATTTGATAAAAATCAAAAAAAAATCTGATTTAAAAAAAAAAATCATTGATTTTCTTTTTTTCCCACCCTGGCAATGGAGCATTAAAGCAAACCTGTTGCTTTGCCCTAAATGGGCAATCAAATGGCTGTTATTTTTTTTTTCCATTATTTTCTCCATGCAGCTGTTTTTGTGGCATGTGGCTTAGAACAAAAGGAAAAAAAATATGCGCTAAGGGCATAGAATAACTGTGTTCTTTAATACTTCACGGTTTCTTGTACGATGAGCTCCAAAAGAGAAAGCCTTGCAATGCTGGAACAACACTTTTGTGTACCTTGGAAAGTGGCTGTAGGCGCAGCCAAGATAAACAGTGTTCATGTTTAGTGATCTAAATTAAGCATCAGCTCTGTATGTGACTTTACTTTGTAATCTAACATTGTAAACTGCTCTCTGTACAAGCTTTTTTTTTTAATCTAAGATCACATTGAGATTTAAAGTGACGCTTCAACCTTCGCTATAGCGTAGGGATGCATCATTTGATTTTGTGTTTTCTATTACTATGTCCCCACAGGGGAGATTTCTCTTCATTTCCTGAGCCGTTGACTATCGGGCAATTGCTTCAAGGTGGATTTCCTATTTCCCTCTTCTCTGGAGAGCATTCTTCATAAATTCCTATAGAGAATCAACTAGGGAAGCAGTGACATTGTCAGAACCCCCCCCCCCCCACTCTATTCTAAATTTAAAAAGTTTTGCTTAGAGTTTAATTTTAGGTTACTGCTCCAGTTCTTTGTTTTCTAGTTGAACTGGTTAAGTGGCTTTGTTTTATCATTGCATGGTCCCTGTCGTAGTTATTGGGCTGCCATCTGTCAGATTTAAAGCATGCCTGTGCTTTATTCATGCAGTATAAATGATTGTATATTGTTAGGTTGTATTCTCTTTTTCAGTCGGCAGGCAGCAGGTGGAGTGTAATGCTTAAATCTTTTTTCCTCTTGTTGCTCAAGCTTAAAATGTACATCTACACACACATGAATGTCAGTGACCCATCACCTTTTCTTCCCCTCTTTTATAAGGTTCTTGCTCAGGTTCTAGAGCCTGAAAGTAGACAAGTACTGCTGTGATGTCTCTTTAGAAAACTCATAGTGCTCTGGGAATCCTTTCTCATGCTTTACATGCCTATGCAGATCTACCTGTTGCTTGTCTGTGTAGTAACAGGGGGACCCCTGCTTTCTACTAGAGATGAGCTCTGGTGTCCTCTGAACCCCTCCCTAGTCAAACTCCAAGTTTGCACCCCTTTCCTTTTTTTCTTTTTTGGTTTTGCTATTATTATTTCAGTCATGTTAACAAAGACGGGCAGGAATGACCCGGTCCACAGCTCACTGGGGTAAAAAAAAAGCACAAGTTCGGAGTTTAGCATTGAGATGAGTTTGGAGGATGCCCAAGCTCATCTTTACTCTCTAATGCTTTGGTTATTACTGGGAGTGAAAGATTTTATAGATGATGTCCCCTATTGGTGGAATCCATTATTGCAGTTCTGGCAACTCAATGATTACATTGTTTTACATGGGCTGTCCGATTTAGGTCCGCCTGTCTGTTTTTCAGGCGGACTTGATCGGACCCTCCAGTCTCCCCTATGGAATGGCGGATGTCAGCGGTCCTGCCGCCATCTGATCTGATCCAAAAAGCAGATGGATAGCGGTCCTATTTTCCATCCTTTGGGTGGACAGGCAGTCTGTTTCCATCCGATTTTCCCATAGAGGAGAATGGGACTGTCCGTGTCTGTTCTGTACAACGGAGCAGACACAGACCTGTCATCCGCCTGCTCAGCAGGGATCAGCGGAGCGATCCGTCTCTGAGCAAGTGGAATCCGCTATACAGAGGCGCCTGTGGGCCTAAGATTGCAGAGTGCACAAGACAGCACTGGATTTCTGGCAGGATCTCAGCAGGTTTTTTTTCTTTTACATTTCTCAAAAAGATATAGCAAAGCACTTTCAGTGTTATATTTAATCTTTTCTCTTCACCAGGAGGCAGAGGCAGCCTCTTGATCAGGTTGTCGCTCTTAATTGGCGGTCACACTGATCCTATGATCCGGGAACCCATCCTGTTGGATCTGGATAGAGAACTGACTGCAAACTGTTGGCAATACCTCAGTCAGTGGGTTTGGAGTGCACAACCCTGGAGCCCCATGGCCTTATGTGCAGCGGCTGGTCATTAAGGCTAACCCACCCTTCTCCTGCACATATGTAATATGCCATCATCAAGAGGGTAAGAGACCAAAAGGGAGCAAATATGAGAAGTTCATTGTTAGGGTTATGTAGGCTTTACTGGCTACAAAACATGAAAAATTGGAACTTGGACTTTAATGTTTGTTTATTTACTTGCTGAATTGAGCAAGAGATGTATTTATAGGTTGTAGGCACCATTCGTCTATGGAGAGATGTTAAGGACAGACGTTTTACAAAGATTACAGAAAAGATTATATTTTTAGCATGTTGTGACAACACGTCTTTTCCGATACTCGGCGGAGCAGTCAGAGAGAGTCTGCGTTTGGGGTGTTCTACCACAGCTGTTGCTGCACTTTCTGGAGACGCCGAGTCTAGCTAAAGTTGTACTTACTAACAAAGTGTCTGCTCCCACCAACACACTGTCCAGAAGGAGCTTTCCAAATGGTTTTATTTATCTTGAGAGAAGTAAACTGACATTTTACAGATGGAGACTAAAAACACTAGGACATAGAAAATCCCACCAGAGACTAAAAACACTAGGATGTAGGAGATTGGGGGGGGGGGGGGGGGGGGGGGGGGGGGGGGGGGGGGGGGGGGGGGGGGGGGGGGGGGGGGGGGGGGGGGGGGGGGGGGGGGGGGGGGGGGGGGGGGGGGGGGG
>BLSH010374364.1:409950-425190 GCA_018402905.1 Glandirana rugosa | reverse complement strand
CCCCCCCCCCCCCCCCCCCGGAGACTAAAAACACTAGGACAAAGAAGATTCACACCTATGCATTTTTGGTGCTTTTTGCATTTTGCGCTATAAAACGTGTTCCATAGGAAACCATGTTAAATAGATTGTAATGCAAAAAGCACTAAAAATGCATAGGTGTGAATCGGGTCTAAAAACACTAGGACATGGATGATCCCACCTGAGATCATCTTCACACACAGGTCCTCTTTTATCGTCTCTGCGTGGGTCCTAGCAACCACTCAGATTCCTCTTTTTATCTTTGTTTCCAGAAAACCCAAGTAGAATCTGATTTGGTTGTTGCTATGCAACAATGGCTAAACCATTTTCACCTACTATGTAGCCTGTGTGTAAAATTGTAAATTTTGTGGCTTTCCGTTTTTTCCAATTTTACCTTGTTTTTCTGTTAATGGGGAAAAAAAATGGAGTTTTCTTTTTTCTGGGCATTGCTGGTTTTTGTTGCTGTGTTAGGGCTTATCTGCACTGGCTGCAAAAAAACGGATTTTGGATGTTTGTTTTTTTCCTCCCTTTAAAATTTTACCAAACCCAGGAGCCTGCATTCACTATATCTTGTCTCCCACAGTACACAACATGGAAATGTATTTATTTTACTAAATCTAAGCTGCTAAATACCTTTTCTCATCAGCAGTCTTGTGACTTCTATCAGTGCCTGGTTAGGTTTGTAGGAGTTTTCATACTGCACTGGCTGTCCTATCGGGATGCAAAGCCCCTGACTCTCTGTTTGGACAGTGCTGATTGGCCCTATGCTGACCACATCCACCTTCCCAAGTAAAAAAAAAAACCTCTTTAGCAATACACACCAAACTGAGCATGTGCTGAGTGCCTCCATAGATTCTGTTATCAGTAAATTATTAGGGGACAGTGGAAGAAGGGGAGGATCAGAGAAGACAGGATCAAACGTATAACAAGGATCCTTTTTCTGCACATACAGACTGATTTTACTGTAGTGGGTTTACTAACACTTTACGTAAGGCTACATGTACACAGCTTAGGGCAGGTTGGCTTCATATAATGACCAAATAAACTAAAACAAACAAAAAACAAAAAAAAAAAAAGACATGGTGACCACACTTTACTGGGCAGTGTATTTGATTGTTTCAGGATTACATTTCTTCACATGCATGTTAATTTGGTTTCACAAGCAACTTGAAGCCACTCCAAAAGCAACTCCTGAATTGATCCTAAACCTTTCAGAATTAAGTCAATGCAACATAAGCGCAACAGTTGGCTTCAGAGTTTGATACTCATGTACAGAAGTCCTTCCTAATGTCTGTGTCCAGGCTTTTTCTGAAGAACATAGTGGGCAGAAGTGTAATTTCTTCACACATTCAGTTCCTCAAGCAGTAGGAAATGACTTTTAGATTGGTGTCCACAGAACTAGATTGTATGATCGTCTGCACACTTGTAATGCCATCAAATTTTAGGAACATTGTAGCATTCTTTACCCATACTGCTCTTTCTTTACCCATGTGAAGCTGAGGAACTGAGCAGTGTTATGGCTCTACCACAACCACAGAAAAGCGCAGGCATCACCTGGTACCGTTTTTTAGAGCCGACAGTCGGCTTTCTTGTACTAACAAGCAATGTGGCCAAACAGCCGCTCGGCTGTTATTACAATCAGTGGGAGGGGACAGCGCCGCCTTACGCAGCTCCGCCCGCGTCTCCTGTCCCACCGGCTGGCCGGAGACTTGAACAAAGCCGGATTCCGTTTTGATCAGGTCTCCGATGTAGAAACCCGGAAGTGACCTCACTTTCCGGTTTACTCGGCAGCCAACGGGGCCAGTTTAATAAAAAAAAAAAAAGTCAGTATTCAACAATGCCGATATTGGCGTTTTGAACACTTTTATGTGCAGAGGAGGGGATTGGGGTCCCTCAATAAAGAATAGCTATTACTGTCACAAGGTATGATCCATCCCTTGTGACCAGCAATAAATGTGATCAGTCATTTTTTTTTTTTTTTTTTTTTTTTTAAGGGATTGTGTAAAAAAAAAAAAAAAAAAAGATTTAAAGTGCCCCATCCCTCTGTGCTCGCGTGCCAAGGAAAACGCATGCGTAAGTCGTGCCCGCAAATGTAAACAGTACAAATCACACATGAGAGGTTTTGCCGCGATCGTTGGAGCGAGTGCAATAATTCCACCGCAAGACCTCCTCTGTAACTCTAAACCGGCAACCGTTAAAAAATGTTTAAAGTGATTGTAAAGGCTTGTTTTTTTTTTGTTTTTTGTTTTTTTTTTTTCATTTAAACAACAAACATGTTATACTTCCTCTATGCAGTTGGATTTGCACAGAGCAGCCCGGATCCTCTTCTTCTGGGGTCTCTCTTCTGCTGGCCCCTCCCTCCTATCAAATGTCCCCTCAGCCAGCAGCTTGCTACAGGGGGCACCCAAGCCGAGTCAGCGCCGTGTATCTATTCAGACACCGAGCCCAGCCCAGGCCCTGCGCCCTCTCTCCCCTGATTGGCTGACTGCTTTTGATTGACAGCCACGGGAGCCAATGGCGCCACTGCTGTGTCTCAGCCAAATAGGAGGAGTGGCTGGGACAGCTAAGACACTCGTGGACATCTCTGCAGAGAGAAAGGGCTCAGGTAAGTAATTAGGGGGTGCTGGGGGGGCTGCTACACACAGAAGGTTTTTATCTTATTTCATAGAATGCATTCAGATAAACCTTCTGTCTTTATAACTCCTTTAAAACGACACCTATGGAGATTTTTAAATACCATTGTCACCATTCCTCGAGTGTTTGCAATTTTAAACCGTGACATGTTAGGTATCTATTTACTCGGTGTAACATCATCTTTCAAATTATACAAAAAATGGGCTCCCTTTATGGTTTTTTAATTCATCGAAGTGTATTTTTTCTAAAAAAATTGGGTTTGAAAGACCGCTGCGCAAATACGGTGTTAACATAAAATATTGCAATAACGCCACTTTATTCTCTAGGGTCTCTGCTAAAGAAATATTTACAATGTTTGGGGGTGCTAAGTATTTTTCTAGCAAAAAATACTGATTTTAACTTGTAAGCTAAAAATTGTCAGAAATAGGCTTGGTGTTGAAGTGGTTAAGGAAGTGAAGTTATGTTCACGAAATGCATTGAGATATGGGATGCATTCTCCTGATCAATCTGACTGTATGGAAACATCTGAGAACAGTTGATGGAATGGATGTACAAAAATGGTGCATACCTTGCATAGATGCATACTGGATCACAGTAAATTTGTGGTCTGGTTTTATTTAAAAATGTTTATTTACGTGTTGAAACTTTTAGTTTAAATAAATGTCTTTTTAGGTTTCATTCATTTGTATGTTGGTGATTTTCTTCATGTAAAGTCCCATGGGCAAATAAACAATGCTGTGTACCTGTGCGCTACACATATGCATTACACTTCAGGACTCTGTGAACTAGGGGTGCGCATCTTCACTGGTCTCACGAGATTACAATTATCTTCCATTTGATTACGTGATACATCACGATTAGGATGCAAGGGAGGGTAGAAACGGAAGGATGGAGGAGCCTGGGGATGGAGGAATCCATGGACAGGAATAGAAGGATGGGGGGAGTCTGGGGGATGGAGGAATCCATGGATTGGAACAGGAGGATGGGAGAGTCTGGGGATGGAGATGGAGGAATCAATGGACAGGAATTGAAGGATGGGGGAGTCTGGGGATGGAGATGGAGGAATCCATGGATAGGAACAATTTACTGTGTAATGCACTTTCTGTGAAGTTTAGAGGCAATAAAACACCATTTGTATGAGTTGTTGTTTAGAGGATTTCCCAACTTGTTAGAACTGTCGTTTGTTCAAATGCTAAACACGTTCCCCAAAAGGGAAAATGTCACCTCGATCATTTGCCTCTATGGCCAGGTCATAAAATATCTTGGACACGCTTGCATATTCTGACGTTTCAAGGTCATTTCCACCACCTGGTAGAAGAACCCCATTGATTGCGTTGAAGATTTTCACATATTCTTCTTCAGGCAAATTGATTCTTATAGGAATGACTTTTGCTCCAGCTGATTTTAGAGTCTTTATGTAAGAAGCAACGATGTAGGACCTCCCATATGACATCAAGTTTTCAAAGTTGGTCTCCTGTGCCACTACTCCGACCACTGGTCTGTCATTGATGGGAAGGTCGGCGCTGATCACAGATGAGCTCCAGGATCGGGAGTAGAGGAAGACCACAATCAACAGCAGCATCAGGCCAGCCGAGCTCCTGGTGTCGGAGGATCCTCTCCTTCCTAATGGGCAGCGGGCAGCACAGCCTCCCAGCAGGGAGCACACACTACACTGACCCGAGTCCTGAGGATAGCCGGAGGGCAGACATCCCTCCCACCCCCTCCTCTTCCTCCTCCCAAATTTACAACCAAAAATCCCGCATTGCATCAGAGAGCCCGTCCTGACAGCAATGGAGGCTCCTGAGTGTCCACTTTTTACTATGCTGGTTCACACACAAGTCACCTCCATGCAGTGCAATGGAACCGTTCTAAATAGGAGCGACTCAAGTATGACTTTGGGGGCGACTTGCATTGACTTCTATTACAGAAGTCGCCTGCAAGCCACGCCGAAGTCGCAATGTGCGGTGCGACACCGAGTCGCCCTGCAAGTCAGATCGCCCCTGTATGAACCGGCTAGAGGGGATTCAATAAGGGAATTCAATACACAGTTAGTTTAACACTATTAGGGCACGCTGGGAGTGCTCTCCAAGGAGGGGTAGGGCAAATCGGGATGATGTCACCCGACAATCGATTGCCGGTCGCAGCATTGTTGCTACGATCGCAGACAGCAGAATCGTGATGCATCGATGCTACGAATAAATTCAACACCCCTACTGTGAACTAAGGGAGGAGAGCTCAGTCATGTGTCCTGCCAGTCATGTGATCGACCTCTCCAATCGCAGAGCATTATTCAGGGAGGACACCATGGGACGCTATTTTGCGTTTTTTATTAAATTGGTGTAAAATTCAGAGCACAGTGTGGAGTAAACGTCAATGTCCGGTGGATAAGCGGTGTCTCCTTTCTGCTATAAATAGGCCCCATCGTTTCATTCACCATTCACTTCAGCGGAAGAATGCTGAACAGTTTTAGCTTAGAACCATTACAACATTTTCTGTTCCTCTTCAGTATTAAAGAAGAATGGTAGTTTCTGTCCACTTTATTCATTTTTTTAGGCCTACAAGTAGATAAAATGTTTTATATATTTTATTATTTGTAGTGGATATTGATTGTAAGAATAAGTGAAACATTTTTCAAAGATGACCCCTTCCATGTTAGGATTTGTATCTGTCTGTATTCAGGCCATGGATCCATACAGCTATCAGATTGGGAGCAGCAGCTATATCTGTGCAGCTGCTGCATCCCAATAGGAATCACTGGGACTGCCTGCACAGGAATGCATGGAACACCCTGTGTAGGTGAGCACGAGCCTTGCACATTGTGCGCATTGATAGACTCCGTGTGTCAACAAATCCTAAGAGAGCCCACCACTGCTTGGAGGAGTGCTTTTAAAGTGTTACTAAACCCAGGAGCCTGCATTCTCTATATCTGGTCTCCCACAGTACACAGAACTTGGAAATGCAATTATTTTAGTAAATATAAACTGCTAAATACCTTTTCTCATCAGCAGTATATAGCAGTCTTGTGACTTTTATCAGTGTCTGATTAAGCTTGTAGGAGGAGCTTTCATACTGCATTGAGCTGTCTTATGAGGCTACAGGACCCCTGACCCTCTGTCTGGACAGTGCTGATTGTCCCTGTGCTGGTCACATGCACCCTCCCGAGGGAAAAAAAACCTCTCTAGCAATAAACCCCAAACTGAGCATGTGCAGCCTGACTCCAAGGGCTCTGTCTTATCCGGACTTGTGCAGGGAGGGGGAGGATCTGTGCATACAGGATCAAACAGCATTTTTACACAATGCAGAGGATTAACCTCTTAGGTTGTTCAGTGAGTATAACAAGCATGCTTTACTGCATATACAGACTGATTTTTACTGTTGTGGGTTTAGTAAAACTTTTCAGCTGAACTCGCACAATTTCTAACCTGCAGTTAGTGTGACCCTGGGCTCCGTTTTCTTTTTTAGGCTTTCTTCTATTATCTAGTCATCCCGGTTTACATGGATGAGACAAACCACTTAACACTGACGACTTTTATTTATTCATGCAAAACCTTTATCCCAAAAGGGAAAAAAACAGTTTGCTATAACAGATTATAAAGTGTGAGCTGGAAGTTGGCTTCAATTTGTTAGTGTAATAAATCTGCTAACACATTTAACACTACACTGCCCCCCCCCCCCCCCGACTGGCAATGTTACTGCCTGCTGTGCCTCCTCTGATCATTCCTCCAGAGTTGTGTCTCACTAATACAGGAGGTGTGTTACTGGCCATTTCGGAGAACAATGCCAAAGAAAAGAAAAGAAATGCAGCCACCACATCTAATGATTGCTGACTTGCAATAGAATACATTTTTGGTTGTGTTTAATACTGCACTTTATTAACCACTTCAGCCCTGGAAGGATTTCCCACTTCAGGACCAGAGCACTTTTTGGGATTCGGCACTTCGTCGCTTTAACTGACAATTGCGCAGTCCTGCGACATTGTACCCAAACAAAATTGGTGTCCTTTTTTCCCCACAAATAGAGCTTTTTTTTTGGTGGTACTCTGATCACCGCTATAAACAAAAAAAGAGCGACAATTTTGCAAAGAAAAAAAAAATTCTTACTTTTTGCTAAAATACAAATCCAAACAAAATATATAAAAAGGCAAATTTATTCATCGGTTTTGGCCGATTTTATATTCTTCCTCATATTTTTGGTAAAAAAAAAAATCGCAATCTGCATTTAATTATTGGTTTGCGCAAAAGTTGCCGCGTTTATAAAACCATGAGAATTCATTCTTGGGGTTTTTTTTCTGGGGCGGACATGTCGGCAGTTTGTGACACTTTTTTGGGTCTAATGACATTTATACAGCGATCAGAAATTTAAATGTCCACTGATTACTGTATAAATGTCACTGGCAGGGAAGGGGACAATCTGCAGGGGGCAGTGAAGGGGTTAATTAGATATAATATATATATAATATCTATCTCTAGGGTTCATTGGTTCCCAGATGCTCAAAATTGAATTGATCCAGTGCTATGTGCTCTCGCCTTGTATTGCCTTCTGTTGCCCTCATTGCCTGGTTTATGGTTTATAGTTTCTAATCACAGGTTCACTTTAAATTCGCGTTGAGAATATTCCGCAATGGCCGTTGCTTTGTCCAGATGTGAATGGCAATAGGAAAGCAGATCCTTCTGAGTGAGATTATGCTTCAAATGAGCATTCTTTTCTTTTCTTTTTTTCCTTTCCAAGATTATAAGAAATCGCTGATTCTCATCTGAATTTTTAAATGTCAAGAAAATAACTGAAAATGTCAAACACAAAAGTAATATTTAAGAGCAGCAGTAAGATCAGCCAAGCGAGCGAGATGTTATTTCTGGTCTTGCCCCAGTGCAGGAATCCGAGTAATGTCTCTCTATCTGTGAGCAGAAACAAAGAATTTATAATACAGACATGCAGGCTATTTTGTTGCAGTCTGGAAAATCCTGCTTAATTGTGCATGAAACTGCCTTGCTCACATTTACATGGCAAATTTGACATACTTAATTTGAGACAAAAAATAAGATCTGAATATAGGACAGCAGCCAAATGATATACATCCTTAAAGGGAAAATATCAGGTTTGAAATATGGCAGTTGCCATTGATCGGGCAACCAACACTGACTGACTTATGACCTCCCACCCATGTGTCAAATGCTCCCTTAAAAGCGTTCTGTCACTGACTGCTTTTCAGAGGGTGGTAAAAACTGCCACAAATGTAAATGAGCCCTTGCAGTTTGTGCCAACCGCTAGAACTATGTGCCTATGATATGTAAGATTCTGTTCAGTTATCGGAATACATTTGGCAATATTGGTCATTTAGGCCTCAAGACTAATGCCCGCTTCCAACTTGGTGGCAACAGCATGGGGAAGATCATTTTATCTTTCAGCATGGTTTTGACCTTGTACACAAGCCAATTCAATGAAGACATGGCTCCATTCACACTTGTATGACTCCAAAGTTAAGCCAGCTTTGGAAGGGTGCAACAGAGAGTCCATGGCCCTCAAGTTGCATGAAAGTGGGACCAAAGTAATGCATGCACTACTTTGAAGTTGCTGCAACTTTGTTGTGCATATATGAATGGTTATCATTGGAAAATCTGGGGAACGACTTGAAGTCCAAAGTTGCATGACAAGTCACACAAGTGCGAATGGAGCCTTAAACTAGAGAGTGCAAAATCTGGTATAGCTCTGCATAAAAACCAGTCAGCTTTGAGGTTTTTTTTTCTTTTCAAAATTGAATTGAACAAGCTGAAGTTAAAAGCTGATTGGCTACCATGCACAGCTATACCAGATTTTGCACTCTTCAGTATTAGTAAATCAATCTCATGGTATACGTTTTTGGTGTGGAGGAATCCACTTTTTGGCTCGGTTCACACTGGGGCGACTTAGTCGCCTGAAAGTCACGCTCCATTCAATGCAATTGAACCGTTCTAATCGGAGTGTCTCTTAGTCCAGCCTTTCTCAACCTTTTCTACATGGAGGAACCCTTGAAATAACTTTCCGGTCTCAGGGAACCCCTGATAAAAATGACACTACCTCTTGATACATTAGTGTGATGGTCAGTGGTAAGAATGCTCCTTACATTTGTGGGCATTGGGAAGAATTCCCCCCTTACAGATAGTTAAAAAAATCAACGGTGTCAGTAGGAACTTATCTGAAAGGCAGAACTTGCTCATTTCTCAAGGAACCCCTTACAACCTCTATAGGAACCCTAGGGTTCCATGCAACCCTGGTTGAGAAACCCCGCTCTAGTCGCTCCGACTTAGAAAAAGGTTCCTGCACTACTTAGTGGTGACTTCTATTGAAGTCTTTTGCAAGCTGCACTGAAGTCGCGCTGTGCAAGGCGGGTGACTTTGGAGCCATCCCAGTGTGAACCAAGTGTTTCTGTGCAGATCTGAACTTTCTTTGAACACCTTTAGGATGGATTTGGAAACCAATTGCAAGACAGGTCTTCTCCTCTCACAGATGCTCCTTTTGGCTGAATTGTCAATATATTCCACAGGTACATATCAAAATCTTGTGGAAAGCCTTCCCAGAAGAATGGAAGTTGTTATAAATATTGGGGGGGTCACTCCATAATACTACTACAGGTGGTCCCCTAGTTACAAACATCCGACTTACAAACGACTCCTACAAACGGAGGGAGACAACAGGAAGTGAAAGGAAATCTCCCCCGAGGAAGGGGAATTCACTCCTGTAAGTTATTATGGGAAAAAGGGGTCTCCACTGAAGCTTTATCACCAAGGTTTGTTTCCACAACAACCCAAAATTTTCAAAATCCAATTATTGGGACCGGAAGTGAGGTGACATCTTCTGAACAGAACAATAGACAGCAAAACAAACATTACAGGGATGTTGCCCCTTCCCTATGCTATCCAAAAAGCTTAAAAATATTTTTTTTGGCTGAAGCTACTCTTAAAAAAATGTACCTGTTCCGAATTACAAACAAATTCAACTTAAGAACAAACCTACAGTCCCTATCTTGTTTGTAACCCGGGGACCGCCTGTATAGGTTTAGGAAGTCCCTAGAGGTCATAGTAGGTGTTGAGGTTGGGTATCCGAAAACAGCCATATTGTGTAGTAGGTTCTTTGTTTTGATAAGATTCACTTTTAAAAATCTATTCTGTTGTATGTTGCATACCAGTCCAGACTACATGTGTTGATCACTCACGTTGTGCATAGTTTTTATAGTCTGCCTGCCTCTTAAGCTTTTTTATGGCTTGTTTTAGGTGCAGATTAATGGTCGGTCCTCTCTTGCTGACTTTATGAATGTAAAACTCCAGTAAAAGGTATGGCATATGTACAGAGGTCTGCGCACCACTTGCAGGGATGAGGTTTAAAACGAAGTTCTGCAACCTGTAATTATATTCCTCGAAGACCGACCTAAACATTCCTGCATTGCATCTGGCCTGCTTTTATTGGGCCTTTGATGTCTTATTTGTAAGACTGCAGAGACTATGCAGTCATGGACATTGCCTTATATCATTATTTTAATGTTCTTTTAACCTTGATGTGACCCATTCCACTATAGGGCAGCTTATCCTAAATGAAAGGGTATCCGGAAAGTATTCACAGCACTTCACTCTTTCCACATTTTTGTTTTGTTACGGTCTTATTCCAAAATGGATTAAATTCATTATTTTCCTCATAATTCTACAAACAATAACCCATAATGACAATGTGAAAGAAGTTTGTTTGAAATCTTTGCAAATTTATTAAAAATTAAAAAAAATCACATGTATATAGCGGTAAGTATTCACAGCCTTTGCCATTCCATTTTACGCAAAATTGAGCTCATGTGCATCCTGTTTCCACTGATTATCCCTGAGATGTTTCTACAACTTGATTGGAGTCCACCTGTGGTAAATTCAATGATTTGGAAAGGCACACACCTGTCTATATATGGTTTCACAGTTAACGGTGCATGTCAGAGCACAAACCAAGCCATGAAGTCCAAGGAATTGTCTGTAGACCTCCAAGACAAGATTGTATCTAGGCACAGATCTACGGAAGGTTACAGAAAAAATTCTGCAGTATTGAAGGTCCCAATGAGCACAGTGGCCTCCATCATCCGCAATGGAAGAAGTTTGAAACTACCTGGACTCTTCCTAAAGTGGGTTGCCCAGCCAAACTGAGCGATCGGGGGGAAAGGGCCTTAGTCAGGGAGGTCACCAAGAACCTGATGGTCACTCTGACAGAGCTCCAGTGTTTCTCTGTTGAAAAAGGAGAACCTTCCAGAAGAACAACCATCTGTGAAGCCACTCCTCAGTAAAAGGCACATGACCGTGTGTCTGGAGTTTGCCAAAAGGCACCTGAAGGACTCTCAGACCATGAAAAACAAAATTCTCTGGTTTGATGAAACAAAGATTGAACTCTTTGGCCTGAATGGCTGGTGTCATGTCTGGAGGAAACCAGGCACCGATCATCACCTGACCAATACCATCCCTACAGTGAAGCATGGTGGTGGCAGCCTCATGCTGTGGGGATATTTTTCAGCGGCAGGAACTGGGAAACTAGACGAACTGTAAGCACAGTAAAATCGCATGCATTTTTGTGCCATTATTAGACATAATAATTGAATAAAATACCTTAATGTATATAATTCTTTCTCTAAGGCTTCATGCACACAGGACTTTAATAAAAAAATGTCCAAAAACTTCAGTAGCTTATCAGGGATGTTTTCAGCTTTTACCGGCGTTAGTTTACCGCCTTTTTGTGGTTTTTATTTTTTTTTTTGCATTTTTAAAGGGCCAGCGTTTTTTGTCTTTTTGTTTTTTTCCAATTGGTCTAAAACGTCCAAAAACGTTGGATTGATGTTTTTGGGCGTTTTTAAGCGTTTGAACGTTTTTACAGCTGAAAAACGTCCAAAAAAACCCTCAGCTCTTGGGTTTTTTTTACAGCTCAAAAACGTCACTGCTAAAAACAGCTGATAGCCTATGTGTGCATGAACACATAGGATAACATGGAGGGTTTATTGACTGTAGAAAAAAAAACGTCTGCAGCTAAAAACAGCAGCTGTAAAACAGTCAAACGTCCTGCGTGCATGAGGCCTTAACCACTTCAGCCCCGGAAGGTTTTGCAGCTTTAGGACCAGAGCACTTTTTGCGATTCGGCACTCCGTCGATTTAACTGACAATTGCGCGGTCGTGCGACGTTGTACCCAAACAAAATTTGCGTCCTTTTTTTCCCACAAATAGAGCTTTCTTTTGGTGGTATTTGATCGCCTCTGCGTCATTTCTGATCGCCGCTATAAACCAAAGAAGAGCGACCATTTTTCAAAAAAACTCAAATTTCTTACTTTTTGCTAAAATTCAAATCCAAAAAAAAATATAAAAAAACATTTTTTTCACCGTTTTTGGCCGATTTATATAATTCCTCATATTTGCGATAAAAAAAATTGCAATCGGCGTTTATTGATTGGTTTGCGCAAAAGTGGCCGCGTTTACGGATGGTGAGAATTAATTTCTGGGGTTTTTTATTTATTTTTTTATTTTTTACTATAAATGGCGGCGATCTGCGATTTTTAGCGGTACTGCAATATTGGGGGGGACATGTCGGAACATTTTGACACTTTTTTGGGACCAATGACATTTATTCAGCGATCAGAAATTTAAATGTCCACTGATTACTGTATAAATGTCATTGGCAGTGAAGGGGTTAACCTGCAGGGGGCGAGCTAGGGGTTAATAGTGTTCCCTGGGTGTGTTCTTACTGTGGGGGGGTTGGGCTAACATGGGCATGAGAGATCTAACTGATCCCAGTGACAGGGATCAGTAGATCTCTCATGCCCCACTGACAAGGCGGGGAACCGCCGTGTTTACATCGGCGGTTCCCCGTTCTTTCTCTTTTGCCGCTCATCGCGGCTCGCCGGTGGACATCGGGTCCGCCCGAGTCGTGGGCACACTCCCCAGGAGTGCGGCGGGTGCGCGCGCGCCCCCTGGTGGCCAATTGCGAATCGCCGCTTATTTACGGCGATTCGCGCAGCGCTCCCCCACTGCCGCCGTGAAAAGACGGCGCGCGGTGGGGAAGCGGTTAATGCGAGCCCTACAGTCTAGAAGTCTGCAATTTATCCTGTAATCTCAGCAGTTGTAAAGCAAGCATGCTAAATCCACTGTTACTGATAAACAGATCAGGACTAGAAGAGCAGTCTGTAAATTTGACTTGCAAATCTTGAATAGCGAATGTAAAAGTGTGAAAAATCACAAAAAAAAAGCATTCTATGTAAATGTTACAGTAAGAACCTAAAATGTGAATTTACATACACTGAACATACAATATGGTTAGCTAGGAGTGTCTAAGGGCTCAGTCCCACCGCAACGCATCCCTTACCACATGCGTGTTTTGTAACGTGTTTTAATGCGTTGGCATGTATTTGCGTTTGTTTTTGACTTTTTTGCCTTGCTGTGCGTTGGATTTATGCACATTTGAACGCGTTGCGCTGCAAAGAGTAGTGCATGCCATACTTTTTTATTCAACACAGGGCAAATGCAACGCAACCCACCTCGCTGGTGTGAAATATATTCATGGGGTGCCTTTATTTTTATTTGCCATGTGTTGGGGGTGTGCTCACAACTGCACCCCAGCGCATCTGCTGTATATGAACCCTTAATTATTTGACTCAAAGATATTGCTATTGTGCAACCAGATCTTCCACACTTTTTATCAGACTGCACGACAAATATTGAGGGATCATTGAAGTAATTTTCAACACATAAACAAGCAGAGTATCAGCAGTGCAGATCCAGCATTTTAGATCGTTAGGCCCCTTTCAAACCAGTGGACCGATTGAGTCCCCCTGTCCGTTTTTCAGGGCGGACGCGATCGGACCAGCCATTGTTCTCTATGAAGCGGACAATGTCAGCGGACATGTGTCCACTGACACCTGCCGACATCCAATCCGGTTGGCTAAAAACAGATGGATGGCAATCCATTCCCCATCCGGATGGTGGATCGGATGACAGTCGTATGGAAACAGACAAGCAGTCCATTTCCATCCGACCGCCCCTTAGAGAACAGCGGCCTGTATCCGTGTCTGCTCTGCACCACGGAGTGGACATGGATCTGTCTGCTTAGTGAGGATCAGAGGAGAGACCCCCCCCCTCTTAACAGGCAGTTCCATTTGACAGATTCCACTACGTCTTAAAGGGGCCTTAAAGTTGAAGTAAACCCTGATGGGTTTTACTTCCTTTTTTAGTCACCTGCAAAGTAAAACGCATACTAGCGCATTATTTGACACCTGCAAACTAAGCCCGCGATGTCCTCGCTGGACGGCACATTTATGTCTGCCCCTCTTCCTTCTGGGGCCGCGGACTCCGGCTCTGTGACTGGCCGGAGTCTCATGGCGTTACTCCCACGCATGCGCGTGTCACAGCACTCGCTAGGGAAGAAGCGGCACAGAGGGCCATCTCTTCACAGCGCATGCGCCACTGCGCAGTACAAAGTAAATATTTCCTAAACTGCGCATGCTTAGGAGAGCCTTATTATAGGCACAACTCAAAAATAGACTTTTACAACCACTTTGAGCCCTGTACGCACAGGCTGAATGTCGAGACAACGGTTCAAAAGAAAAAAAATGTTTGAAATTCGTCTGTTTGTATGTCGTTCTGTCCAAAGGAAGCCGGCCGGCTTCTGTCAGACGAGCATGCTGGAAATCCAGCATCCGACCGAATTCCAATCAGCATTCTCAGCCAATGGCAGAGAGCACTGACTGGAGTGTTCTGGCGGGGAGCTGAAGTTACACTTTGCAGAGCACAGTGAGGGGACTTCTGAAAGCTGATTGGAGGAGAGACCCACCCCCATTCACACTGAGGCTGTCAATCAGACTGTGTGCTGGAAGTCCCTCCCCTGTCACCCTTTTACCTCTTGGTGTCATGAAAACCTGTCTGAAGTGACTGATTCAGATAGCAGAGGAACGAGGCAGCAGACTGAAATAAAACCTGGTGATCTATATTGAGATAATTACACACTACAAAGGGATATGCTTTATTCATATTTCATGTCAGAGGTTTACAACCACTTTAAAGCATACTTATTTAATTTACAACCTTGTAACCTTTGGAAAATTGTGGCCCCCCACCCCACATAAATACTGGGTTAGACAGCTGCGGCTGATAAGAATCTTAAAACTGACCTTGCAGCAAAATGCTGTAAAAATCGTTGGTTATAATGGTAAAATGTAATGCATTGAAGGGAAAAAAGTAATAAGTCTTACCCCTGACTTCCACGCCACGGGGCATGACATCACTATCCTTCCATCAAACAATAAGTATGCCAAACTCCAGGCCTAGTGCAAAAGCGTCTTCTCATGAGATTTGGGATCCTCTTCATTTTTAGGATCCCTCACCCTCATCTAGGCACTGTGGGTGGAAGGCAGGGGTAAGGTGTGTGTGTGTGTGTGTGTGTGTGTGTGTGTGTATGTGTATGTATGTGTATGTATAATATGTATGTGTGTGTGTGTGTGTGTGTGTATGTATAATGTGTGTGTATGTGTGTGTGTATGTATATATATAATATATATGTATGTGTGTGTGTATGTGTGTGTAATATGTATGTGTGTGTGTGTGTGTGTGT
>BLSH010374364.1:353189-409940 GCA_018402905.1 Glandirana rugosa | reverse complement strand
ATATATATATATATATATATATATATATATATATATATATATATATATATATATATATATATATATATATATACACTATAGTGTGTGTGTGTGTGTGTGTGTGTGTGTATATATATGAGCGAGATATAGATATCTAGCTTTTTTTCCTTGCTATACATCCTTGCCCTTATAAACATAAACATTGGCATTTTTTTAAACAGGAGTAGGTGGCCCTATAAGTATAGTTTGAAGTTTGCTCCAAGTTCTATTTAAAGCATTTTTAAACCCAAGAACAGAATTGACTATAGTGCAGCGTAAAGTGTTACGAAACCCACAACAGTAAAATCAGTCTGTATATGCAGTAAAGCATGCTTGTTATACTCACTGTGGAACCTAAGGGGTTAATCCTCTGAATTGTGTAAAAATGCTGTTTGATCCTGTCTTCTCTGGTCCTCCTCTTCTTCCACTGTCCCCAATCTAACTCCTTATAGAACAGAGCCTTGGGGGCACTTTGCACATGCTCAGTTTGGTGTGTATTGCTAGTTTTTTTTTTTTGGGAGGGTGCATGTGATCAGCACAGGGCCAATCAGCGCTGTCCAGACAGAGGGTCAGAGGTCATTCAGCTTCATAGGACAGTCAGAGGAGAATGAAAACTCCTACAAGCTTTAACCAGACACTGGTAGAAGTCACAAGACTGCTATATACTGCTGATGAGAAAAGGCAGTTTGTATTTACAAAATGATTAAATTTCCATGTTCTGTGTACTGTGGGAGACCAGAAATAGTGAATGCAGGGTCCTGAGTGAGTAACACTTTTACACTCCCTTGATATGGTGACTGCATTAGTTATCTTTTTGTCTCAGGCTAAGAAAAGCTTTAGCAAGTACAGAAAATATCTGTTGCTATTGCTTGAAAGATTGTGCCCTTGTTGTTTCCAGTGAACTTCTAGCGGAGTTCTACCCATTTTTACAATTTACTTTCATCTACCTTGCTATCTGCAGTGCATTTCTAAATGGATAATATATTTAATACTTTATTTAGAGCTGTATATGCGGCACTTCTGGTCCATCCACCTGGGCGAAGTCCTCATAAGGCAATTCCCTTGGACCCCTGGGATATCGACATCCTCTATCCCAGGAGTCCATGGGAATTGCCTAATACTGAATTGATTGACAGTAGAGCTGCATGATTAATCGTATTAAAATCGCGATCTCGATTCACCCCCCACGATCTCCATCACATATTACCGCGATTTTCAGTGCAGTTAATGGAGTCGGTCTTGCGGGGCGAGTCAGCGCGACTTGACAATAGAAGTCAATGCAAGTCGCCTGAAGTCTCCCCAGGAATCTTTTTCTTAAGTCAGAGCGACTTGAGTCTCTCCTATCTGGGCACACTGCCAAGTCTGGGCAGAGAGTTGATAAAAGAAGTAAGATGTTATTATGTTTCAAATGATCAAAGGGTTGAACTCCCATGTACAGAAGAGTTTAGTTTAACCATTTAAAGACCTAAATATTTTCTGACTTTTGTTGCTTAAAAATCCAGTATTTTTTGCTAGAAAATTACTTGGAACCCCCAAACTATATATATATTTTAGCAGAGACCCTAGAGAATAAAATGGCGGCTGTTGCAATATTTTATGTCATATGGTATTTGAGCAGCGATCTTTCATACGCAATTTTTTTGGAAAAATCACACTTTCAAAGAAAAAAATAAACCGTGCTGTTAGCCCAATTTTTTTGTATATGTAAGATGTTACGCCGCGAGAATCGTGATCTTTATTCTAAGCAAAAAAATTGTGATTCTCATTTTGGCCAGAATCGTGCAGCTCTAATTGAGAGGTTGCCATAAAAATGGGGCAGGAATTTCCTCCGAGGTCACTATTGTTATGGCAACCTGTCATGAAGAAACTGCACCGCGCAGTATCATTACTGCGCAGGCGTGAGATCGGGAGGTGCATGCTGGGTAGCCAGCTGCACTGAATCCTGTAAATAAACACAAATGGACTTCAGATGCCCTCAACCTCAATGGCCCCTGCCTGCTTCTGAGATCTGGTAAGATTTTGATTTAAAAGAAAGAAGGAATGCAGTAATAACTTTATTCAAATCTTAAGAGCTGTATGGGATTTTTTTTTCTTTCAGATTCATACTTGCCCAGATGGATGCAGCATTGATCCGATGCTGTATCTGTCCCCCACCGGCTCTAACACTGAGAACTGAGCGATCAAACACAGTCGATCGCTCGGTTCTCAGAGCTCCCTGAGCAGAGCGCTGGTGACCGCTCTCTGCTCTTCCCCCTCCTCGCTCACTGGAGCGCTGGTCATCAGCCCGCTGTCAGCTGAAAACTGGTTACAGGAGTACAGAATGAAGTGCACTCCTGTGATCCACAGGAGAAGTACAGCTAAACAAGCTTTGGCTGTACTACTCTAAAGTTGAGGTTCTAACTATCACGTGGGCGTATTTAAAATAAAAAAAATGAATTATGGGGACTGGAGCTTCACTTTAACTATCTTCCTTTAACTGCTTTCCGACCAGCCACTGCAGTTCTACTGTGGCAGGTTGGCTCTGCTGCATGAATAGCTGTAGGTGTACGTTGGGCGCGTACACGGCAATCTGTGGGCGCGCGCGCCCATTCGCTAGCAGGGGAGCCAATCAGCGGGTTCGGTGGACTATGTCCACTGGCTATCCTCGATCGCTCCAGAGAGGCAGAACGGGGACCCGCCAGTGTAAACAAAGCAGATCTCCATTCTGTCAGGCACTGATTGCTGTATAAATGTCACTGGTCCCAAAAAAGTGCCAAAACTGTCCAATCTGTCCGCCGCAATGTCACAGTCCCGCTAAAAATCACAGATCACTGCCATTATTAGTTTTAAAAAATAAATAAATAAAAATGCCATAAATCTATTCCCTATTTTGTAGACGCAATAACTTTTGTGCAAACCAATGAATATGCTAATTCGGATTTTTTTTTTTTTTTACCAAAAATATGTGGAAGAATACATATTGACCTAAACTGAGGAAGAAACTAGTTTTTTTACTTTTTTTTTTTTTTTTATATATTTATTACAGCAAAAAGTAAAAAATAGTGGGGTTTTTTTTTCTATCAAAATTGTCGTTCTTTTTTTGTTTATAGTGCAAAAAATAAAAACTGCAGAGGTGATCAAATACCACCATAAGAAAGCTCTATTTCTGGGAAAAAAAGGACCTCAATTTTGTTTGGGTACAGCGTCGCACGACCACACAATTGTCAGGTAAATCGATGCAGTGCCGTATCACAAAAAATGGCCTGGTCATTAAGGGGGAAATCCTTCTGGAGCTGAAGTGGTTAAAGTTGAGGTTCTAACAATCACGTGGGAGTATTTTAAAAAACAATTGATTATGGGGACTGGAGCTTCACTTTAGCCCTGGTTCACACTGACATGATTTGGCATGCGATTTGACATGTCAAATCGCATGCCAAAAAGGGGGCAATGGGACCGCCCTAATCAGTGCGACGCCGCACTTGCAGCGCTGCACCGATTTCAAAAAGTAGTTCTTGTACTACTTTTTGCGATTTACCTGCGCAATTTCCATAGGCATCTGTGCCGAAACAGATGCCTGTGAAATCGCCGCTGAAATCGGGACTGACATGCGGGAATGAAATGGAGTTCAGCTGAAGTCTCACCGTTTCATTCCCGCACTCAGTGTGAACCAGGACTAAAACATAGAATCCCCCACCTCCATTGTAATGGAGATGAAGTGAGAAAGACATGTTTGAAGTCCAGCCTGCGCGACACCAGCAGATGCCTCCATAGATACAGTGGAGTGAGCATAGCCACCCTAGGACAGGAAGTGTTACTGGTAGGATCACCAGAAAACTAATACAGCCGCCTTATCCAAGTTTTGGTTTAAGGATTTAGATACGGTTTGTGATTTTGGGTGGAATTTCCTATCCTCTAGCTATGCTAGTGTAGTTGATCTCTATAGACTTCTATAGGGCCATCAGGATGGCTATCCTATTTACTGTGCGTTTCTATGAGGTGTCTGTTTTTCTGCAACAAATGGTTTTCTTAAAACTAGAACTGCCAGTATTACTTTCCTTTTATAAGCCAAATGTATTCCACGTTGCTTGTTTCCTTTCCTCATTAATTTTTTAGATGATATTTACCGCATAAAACAGTCTACAAGCATGTCTTTTTTCCAAGGGCACTGAATTGTAAACTCCGTGTTCAAGCTCACTGATTTTTATTTCAAAGCAGCTTCTCCTGATAATGATTTATAAGCCGAGTCTTTCTTGAAGACTGGAGTGACACAAAAATGTCTTAAAGGAAACGGACGGATGGAGGGTACTTGGACCTTGGCCCTGCTATCAAAATGGCCTCTTTCATAGTGTGTGACTACCGGTCTTGGATTCAGTCAGGAGGTTCTGAAACGTCATTGCATAATATAGTGGATTTGATTTAAATCTTAATTTGTAAAGAGTAACGGTCATCTCTGTCCCTCAGCGGCTCCTCCTCTGACCCGCTGTTGACTCACCCACAGTCCTATTCACTTTAATGGGACGGCTGGTGATGTGGCAGTGACACAACAAGGTGAGGGACGTGGCGGCAGCAGGTGAGTGGATGACTGCTAACAGGCGCTGCCATGACGGATCTGAAATGACAGGTGCTCTTTAAATGTAAGGACTCATTCTTTACTGGTAGTTAGAATTTTTAATATTTGCAAACAAAATGAAGCTTTCCTATTTAGAATTGTAGCCATGGCCGTGACCTCTGAAGAGCTAATAATGAACTTCAGGGCCAGGGAGCGCTGACATCCATCCTCAGTGTGGGCTACTAGGCATGATGGGTGCAGATAGAAGAATTGAGTTTGGCACCAGACACTTTGATGATGCAGAACAAAAGAGATTTATTTTTCTCTCAAGAACTGGGGAGAGAGGGTTAGGGCCAGGCCACCCTTTAGGCAGGTGCAAAAGCACTTGGCAGACTCAGAGACTCTGCAAAAGATTCTTAATGAAGCTATAAAGTCCCACAGGCTCTTTGACTGCACTTTGCTTGACTAGAACTATTCTGTTCTGCAATGAACTTGTATTTTGGACTTCCATGCAGGTTGATGCACGTACCAAACTTGGTATCCCCGTTGTACAGATCTGGCTTCTGTCTCACAGCTGCCCGCTGTAGCTCCATGAGTCCCCCACACCAACCTGCTGGGTTCCCTCCTAAGCTCTTCAGCCCAACTGCTGAACTCTTTCTCTCTCTCGTGCTGAGATTTTCCCACTCCTCCACTGGCCCGACATGTGAAATAGGCTGCTGTGGTACTCTCTCTCAGACTCTGAACTTTGGCCTCCGATAACAGGAGTGTCCTGCCTTGAGGGTTGACTGCTTTCCCTTTACCTCTGGTGCTGGTTCAAGCTTTGCCTCCGATGACAGGAATGGTTGTCCTCCACTAGGAACTCTGTCCCTTCACCTCCAATAAAGAGGGGTCCTCCGGTCGGTAAAACCCAGGCTTCCAACGTGAAGCCCCAACCCTGTGCTGCTACTGCTGATCCTGGATAGGCCTCAGACTGCCTAGCAACCAGAAGCTCCCGGATAGGCCCCAGGCTTCTGGCCTAGCAGCCGGGCGCTTTTACACATGTTCACCCAGACAGCCGTCCAGGTGGCACTGAACCCCGATCCCCTGACTCCTCCCAAGTATATAGGCTCTCCCAGCAGGCCATGGGTCCTAAGAAAACCCCTGCCCATTGGCTGGAGCAGCCTACCATTCATATTCCAGGTTCATGTACATCTTGTCATTCCAATGCCAACAGCAGCAGCGCCACCCAATGGCAGAGGAGAGAGGTGCCCCAAACCCAGAGTTATGGAAAAGAATCAGGAGATCCCCTAATACTTTGACCAGTGCTAATTCAGAGGGAATGGAAGGATTTTATACAAGTGGCTTAACAACCACTTTAAGTGACAGCACAGCAGTTTGCTTTGCACCTCCATTCATCTGATTGATATCTCTTAGGCCATCCATACAAGGTTCGAATCTCGGCCGGTTCAATAGGAACTGCCTAGACTCAAACTGTAGCTGGGAAGACTGAATGTATCCAGTTGATCAACTTGGGCACAACCAGCTTGCTGGATTCTCTTGCGATTATTGGTAGTGGCTGCTACAGCCACTAGCAATAATCACTGTCTTCTCCCAGTGGGGACAACCTCCAGCGCCCCCCTGCCAGGAGAAGGCAATTGCTGATTCCCCTGTCAGCACTGTCTGCGTTGATGGGGGAATTGTGTGAATTTCTTTCCTGCAACCCAAGGTGCACCATGTTTGGCCGGCCTTACTAAAGTGTCTGATAAGGAAAGAGTCACTATTCAGATAACCCATTTAGTTCTATAAACAGCAGACTTTTCTATTTAGGATACAGTGATCATTTTGTTTATTCGGCATGAAATAGAGCTTAGTTATGTAGCATGAGGCTGTATATTCTGCAATATTTACGGTTTTGGTAAATTCATTCAATGAATCCAAGCTCTGCCAGCTGAGATAACATGCACTGCATTAATGCATTGACACAATTTCACAGTAACCATGAGATAAAACAAAGTTCAGGAATATTCTTTTATCCCATTGTTTTTTAAATCTATGTACACTACAAACTCTATGACTGAATCGGTACTGATATTGCTGTTTTACTAACCTGACAGATTATTATTATTCTAAACGGGGAAACCTTCATTTTGTTTGCAATTATTAAAGATTCCAACTACCAGCATACATTTAAAGAGACCCTGTAATTTCAGATCCATCATGGCAGCGCCTGTTAGCGGGCATTCACTCACCTGCTGCCATCATGTCCCTCACCTTGTTTTGTCACTGCCACATCACCAGCCATCCCATTAAAGTGAATGGGACTGTCGGTGAGTCAACAGCGGGTCAGAGGAGGATCCGCTGCGGCACAGAGATGACAGTTGCTCTTTAAAAATTATGATTTAAATCAAACCTTTTTACTAGTGATTTAAATCGTGATTTAGCCCGGGTTCAGACTAATGCGATCCAAGGAAGATTGCATGTGATTCGCACCCACACTATGGGTGCCGATCACATGCGATCTCTAAACAGTGCAAGTTCAGCCATACACTTGTATGGCTGAACTCGCATTAGATTCGCAAAAAAAAGGTACATGTACCTTTTTTTTATTTATTTTTTTTTCCCCGCACTAGAATCACGTCTCATGAGTGTTATCACCCATGCGATCCGATTCATGTGCGAACTCACAGTTCGCACTGCGATCTGTGAAGAAAACTGGGGTTGCCATTAACTTTGTAATGACACCCGCCAGTGGTTCGCAGAAGGCGGTGTGAACAGCCTGCGGGAGTGATGTGATGCAGGAACCGGCTGTATAATTGTGCCGGTTCCTGCATTGCACAAGTTTGAACCAGGGCTTAAATTGACTTGATTTAAATGAAGTCCACCCTGAATGAATCACATATAAAAAAGAGATTAGAGTTCCCCCTGCTGGCCCAACAAAAGACTACATCATATTAGAGCTGCCGATTCTGGATAAAATGAGAATCACAATTTTTTTGCTTAGAGTAATGATCACGATTCTCGGCATAACATCTTTCACATTTCAAAAAAATTGGGCTAACTTTACAGTTTATTTTTTTTTTAATTCATTGAAGTGTATTTTTTGACAAATGCTTTTGAAAGACTGTTGCGCAAATACAATGTGACATAAAATATTGCAACACCACCACTTTATTCTATAGAGACTCTGCTAAAAAATTGTGCGCGTGTGTGTATAGATAGATAGATCGATAGATAGATAGATAGATATACACAGTATATTACAGCCAAAACTAATTGATTATGAAAATAGTTGTAATTTACCCAGCATAAGCGCTGTGCTGTTATGTTATTCATGGTTTTAGGGGACAGGATCTAGGTGTTGTGTATTTTTTTTTTTTTTTTTTTAGGGTAGCAAACAATTTTTAAATGGTTAAACTGCCCTCATTTGCAGACCCAAATTCATTACGTTGATCTAAAAACCATATGATACAATGTTTCTTTTTATCTCACCGCTGAGCAATGTTGTGATAAACTTTGCTGGCTGCCTTTTTTTTTTTTTTTGACGTCTGTGAGTGGAGAAGGGCTCTGCACTTGTTATATGAATCGTGGAAATGCCGGATTAAGATTGTGTGGGGGGTTTTGAATCAAGATTTCAATTTTGTAACAATTAATCGTGCAGCTCTACAGCATATTATATGCAGTTATTTATATTTGTCTAAAATGAAAGAAAAAAATGACAGTATATCTAAAGTCCTCCCCATAATAAAAAAGGAAAACCTGTAACCACTATACATTCCCTTTTAATTGAAAAGTGTTAGGCTTATTTTGAAGCGTGGAAATCCCCTTTAGGAGGCAATGAGGACTCGCTCTGAGCAGATGTGTAAAGTAATTGGCTGGCTGTGTATGCACGGCGTTCACATGCTGTTAGTAGAAATGTCATGACACTACTTTAATTATTCATTTATATAACCTTCTACCGGTTGCAGTCCTATTACAGTGACAGGAAAGTGAAGGGCTTTACTTGGAAAGAAGATGGTAAGCTCAATTCACAAAGTGAAAGCGGAGTTTCTCTTTAAGTGTGTCTTACTATAAAAAAGGAAGCAAAGCCTTGATGTTTTGTTTTTAAACTGTATCACATTATGAAGCGTTAAATGTGATTTTGTAGCATCCTGACACTTCAGAGAGTCTTTCTTTGGAGTAGAAGCCGGCGATTCAGAGAGCGTTGTGCAGTGAACTGCCATTAGCTGGTATAAGTTACATAACCGAATACCTGTGACCACAGCCCATCAGACAAGCAGCTGTGCCACCTCCAGCTCTCCCTTTACTCCCCGACACCGGTGTAACCCAACACCGGGTTCACCTTCTGTCAGCCTATATCTGCAATCTGATTCCTTTATTTTAAATATAAACACAGGCGATTCAGCACTGTCAAGGTCACTCTCTGCCAGGGCATGTTGGAGTGTGCGTGCCACCTCCTTATAGCAGAATCAGCTATTATGTGGCCACGGCAATAGATCTGATGATTTCTTGGTAACTGGGCTGTGTTTCAGCATTCTGGAATTATTGGGACAAATCGAACCATGTTGAGCGCCATTGCGATGTGTCAGTTACCCAGTCTGCTGGCCAGATTCAAACATTTTACATAACTTACAGGTTTGGCAATTGCTAACTATGGTTCAATTTACCACTTGCCAGTGGACTCTTTCACCCCCTTCCTGCTCAGGCCAATTTTAAGCTATCAGCCCTGTTACACTTTGAATGACAATTGCGCGGTCATGAAACACTGTACCCATATGACCTTTTTATAATTTTTTTTACACAAATAGAGCTTTCTTTTGGTGGTATTTAATCACCGCTGGGTTTTTTATTTTTTGCTGAAAGGAAAGAAACATTTTTTTTTATTTTTTTCATCGTTTGTAATAATTAATAATTTAGAAACGCGGTTATTTTTCTCCTTCACTGATGTGCGCGGGCAGGCTACACTGATGTGCGTGGGAGGGCTGCACTGATGGGCACAGGCAGGCGGCACTGATGGGCATGGGCAGGCGGCACTGATGGGCACGGGCAGGCGGCACTGATGGCCACGGTTGATGGCCACGGTTGATGGCCACGGTTGATGGCCACGGTTGATGGCCACGGTTGATGGCCACGGTTGATGGCCACGGTTGATGGCCACGGTTGATGGGCAGCACTGATGGGCAGCACTGATGGGCAGCACTGATGGGCAGCACTGATGGGCAGCACTGATGGGCAGCACTGATGGGCAGCACTGATAGGTGACACTGAGGAGGCACTAATTGACAGCACTGGTGGGCACTGTTGGGACAGAACTGATAATCAGGACACTGATAATTAGTGCCTTGATTATCCGTGTAGATGTCCCTTTAACATAACCCAGTTATCGGCTCTCTTCTCTAAAAAGTAAAAATGTTGCCTACAGCAACTGGGCATCTTCCAACTCTAGTTGCCATTAGAAAAGTATTCGATTTATTGGAATGTCTTTGTAGATGAGTCTGGAAGAGAGAAGACTGTTATTCCAGTACATTCCCAATGTCGCAGTGCCCTGGATGACTGATGAAATAAAAATAGAATGCTCTGGAATGAGACATAATTATTTCATAAGTTTTATATAACGGTGAGGAAAACGTCTCATCCAAATTAGTACTGTGACAGCGGGGAGATCAATGCAGGGTAAAAGATCCAGGAGGACAAGTGTGTAGAAGCAGTCAAGGCCTCTGATAATGGCGAGAAGCCTTCTGGCAGAATCTATGCAGTGGGTAGAAATGACATCTCTTGTTTTTTTTAACAAGAACTCCACTTAGCTGTATTTCTGTCTAAATTGGTGACATAATGCTGTCATTTCAGAAAACCATATTTGTTTCTATGAAAATTGTACATTTTGAGCTATGTTACTATTCAGCACAGGGACACGTTTGAATGTCCTATAAGTGGTCTTCTGATAATCTGTATAAACTCCATGTTCTGGTGTCTTCTGAAATCCTCAATTCTCCTTTAGCCGTATACAAAAAGTCAGCTCGTCTATGAAACAATAATTACCACAGTGCCTGCTTTTAGTCCTGTTTTCTTTTGCAGGATGTTACAACTCATCAAAGACTCAGTTCACAAAGCTTCTTATTTATTACACTTATTTTCAACCAATCCAGTGAGATGTAAATAAAATAGTTATGTGACTGAAAGTAAATCACCTTAACTTGGTGCTCAAGTGGAATTAAACCCATTGATTTAACCATTTCCCAAACAGTTACATTTCATTCATGCTGTGAATGAGAACTGCCAGTTGCTTGTGCTCTCAACTGGACTATGAAATAGTTGGTATCATGACTGATCACATGTGCAGCACCATGGCAACTGCAGATGAAACAGAGGCTAAGATGTCAGCTTCCTTGACTGTGAAGGATAGGAGGGTTTAGTTCCATATTAGACCCCTTGCACAGGGGCATCATAATTTACGGTTGTTTACTCAGGAACTTGTTGACAAAGTCCCTGGATAAAAAACTGTGTACAGCCCTGAGTAATGTTGAGTATAGGTGTGGAGAGGTGCGTAAGTGTATAGACGAGTAAAATTCTTCTTCATTGCCATTGTTGTAATATACTCATTTATACTCTTGTGATCACGCTTAGACACGTAACTACGCGCATATTCGCGTAAATTTCTGCACTCTAATCTAAAATGATCTGTTTTTTTCTTTTTTACGGCTGTGTACTCAATGCTGTTAGCCTCCATTCACACCTGAGTGAAGCAATTTACTGGCGGTTTTTTTGCATTTTTTAAAAAGGGTTTGCAGCTTTTTACAAGCATTTTTAAAGCGTTTTAGAAGTGTATTACAGCGCTTTACAGCTTCAGGCGTTTTTGTTTAGCCAATAGAAAGCACTAAGGGGAGGAGAGGGCGAGGAAATTAGGGTTGGAGAGCTACTATTTGAACAGAATAGATCTGTTTGTCCAAAGCATGTTTGAATCCACTTACTACCTCTGTTAGAAGTCTTTTCCAAGCATCAGCTACCCTTTTGGTAAAATAATATCTTCTAAGATTTAGTTTTGAACTTTCCTTCTACTAGTTTGAAGTCCTGTTCCTGTGTTCTTGATCTTCGCTTTGTATTGAACCCGTCTCTGTACTCGTTCTATCGTTTCAATATTTTTTTCTAAGTGAGGTTTCCAGATCTGGACACATTATTCTAAACGAGGTCTCACTAAAGATCTAAATAGAGGAATTGGGACCTTCTTCCTCCTGGTGATCCCTCTAGTGAGACCTAAAGATCTATATAGGGGAATCGGGACCTCCTTGCTCCTGGTGATCCCTTTAGCGATCACTAAGATCTATATAGGGGAATTGTGACCACCTTCCTCCTGGTGATCCCTCTAGTGATCGCTAAGATCTATATAGGGGAATTGGGACCTCCTTCCTCCTGGTGATCCCTCTAGTGAGAACTAAAGATCTATATAGGGGAATCAGAACTTCCTTCCTCCTGGTAATCCCTCTAGTGATCGCTAAGATCCATATAAGGGAATTGGGCCCTCCTTCTTCCTGGTGATCCCTCTAGTGATAACTAAATTTCTCTTATGTTCACTGACAGACGCAGCCCTTCATTAGACAAGTGGGGTTATATGCACATCCTACCAGGAGTAGACTAGGCAAATAGAAAGAAAGCAAGCTGACCCCTCCCAGGGGGCCGTCCTCACTCTAACATATAACCCCCCTGCTCTGCATAGCATATCGGTTTTATTATGCCTAGTGCAAGGAGTTAGACCTGGTTCCCTTTATGGGACCTGCGGTTCCCCTCTTTTCTACCACTTTCTTTGTTTTTCTCAAGCTATCTGATGAAGACTACTATCAAGAAGCCGGCTGGGGCATAGAGGATATCCAGAATCCTGAACATACCCCAGCACGGCCGACCGATGCGAGCTACCCTTAGCCTTGGCGGGGTCCGCCGCATCGTGTCCGTTCCGTGCGGGTGGCCAGTGGGTGATCCCTACTTGCGAACAGTGACCGGACCTTGTTCCCGTCTAGGAGCTTGTGGCCTGCAGCATTCCCCTCTGGGAGTTGGGGGGGAAGGTCTGCAACCATGTGACTACCCGCTACGCCCGTCGGACTGGTGAGTGACCCCCTCTCTTCCCCCCTGGGGGGGCTGGTATGGGCCGGCTGGTGGGGTTTTTTTTTCTAGGGCTCAGGTCTCCCCTGGGTGTTCTCGCCTCCCTCCTACACTTCCCTCCCCCGCACCGCACCCCGCGCCTTAGGATCGCAGCCATTTTGCCGTAGCCGCAGCCATTTTGTTGGTGTTTTGGCCTCTAGTGTCGAGCGGCGGCCATTTTGCCGTAGTCGCGGCCTGTATACAGGCTTTGGCCTCTTGTGAATGTTCGGCGGCCATGTTGGATGTTCCTGGGAAGGAAAACGTGCGTTTTCAGCCGATACTTCCTCTTTCACCCTGGGACAGTGTGGATGGCACAGGCGGCGCAGGCTCTTTGACTGGCGGTCACTAGCACTCCTACTGGGACGCAGCGCTTTGAGAGTCAACGAACAGCAAGCATAGCTGGGCTCTCCCTGGGGTGCTGGTAGCGGTGGGTGCAGTCCTCCTGGGTTTCCTCCCTGGTTGATCTGTGGGGCAGCGGTGGGGCTGCTTTGTGGGGGTGTCAGGGCCTTTCCGCCTGTCAGTGTATGGGGGCGCAATGCCGGCTGAACCTGCGGGTCCTTCCAAGGAGGAGCCAGCGGAAGCGCAACCTGCATTAGGGACTCTGGTGTCCCTGGACCAGTTAAGATCAGCATTTGGGGAATTTTTTATCCGGGAGATGCCGAGCCGTGCTAAGGGGGCCCCTAAAAAACGTCCACCCCCTCCACCTTCATCGGGGGAAGAGTCTAAGCCGGAAGTGGCCTCGGTGGTCATGGGGACCCCCATGGAGCTCAGAGGGTGAGCGGGGGCTCTTGGACAGCGAGGAAGACCAGGGGGCCTCGGTTGCGTGCGAGAAGGCGCTGGTGACCGCACTGATCGCTGATATTCGTGTGTCTTTGCGACTGGACCAAGCAGGGGAGTCGCAGGAGACTGCATACGTTTGTGGGTCGGCTAGGCCACCCAGGTCCCCTAGGGCTTACCCTTATGATCAATTTTTTGACCATTTGGTCTATAAAGAATGGCAGTGTCCGCAGAATTCCTTTGCCCTGCCCAAACGCTTCGCTATACGCTACCCGTTTGAGGATAGTTTTGTGAAGAAGTGGGCATCCCCCGCAGTGGACCCTCCGGTGGCTCTCCTGAATAAGGCAACAACCATTCCCTTGGAGGGGTCCCCCTCCTTTAAGGATCCAAGCACTTTTCTTGTTGGCAGAATCAGCCATGAGACCGACTCTGGCGTCAGCTATGGCGGCGCAATCTCTTACTGAGTGTGTGACTAAGTTGCAAAACGACTTGAGCTGCGGGAGGCCGCTTGAGGCGTCGCAGTGAGCAGACCATCTGATAGAGGGTCTTCGCTACCTGTGTGACGCAGCTCTGGACCTGCTTCCCATGTTGTCCAAGATGTCTGTTTTTTTGCAGTCGTTATCAGACGGGTGCTTTGGTTATGCTCTTGGTCGGGTGACCATGCGTCTAAGAAGGGCCTCACGGATCTCCCCTTTCTGGGCGGTCGGCTCTTTGGGGCGCAGTTGGATGAAATCATTAAGGATTTCACTGGGGGGGAAGAGTACTTTTCTCCCAGAGCCCAGGCGGCGGGAGTTCCGCCGTAAGCAGGGCCCTGCTCCTTCGGGTCAGAACAGGTTTCTTTGTGCGCCCAGCACAGCGGGCAAGGGTTCAAGGGCCCGGTAAACGACCCTGGCAGTGCAAGAGTGAAAAGGCAGAGGATAAGTCCTCCTCTGCATGATGGGTTGCCCCCACCTGATTCCCGGGTGGGGGGCCCACTTGTGGGGTTCGCAGAAAGGTTGACTGCCCGCATTCTCTTCCGGTGGCTGCAGGAAGTTGTGTCCTCCGGGCACAGGATAGAGTTCAGCACTCAGACAGGTTCTTCCCATCGAACTTGAGACTCCCTCAGGGGCATCGAGAGGCTCTCCTAGGGGCTGTCCAGGCACTCTCCGAATAAGGGGTGATTGTGCCGGTACCTCCGTTGGAGAGGTTACACGGCTTCTATTCAAATCTATTTGTGGTGCCCAAAAAGGGGGGGGGGGTCAGGCCAGTTCTGGACCTGAAAGCGCTAAACCACTTTGTGACAGCGCGAAAGTTCCGGATGGAATCTGTCCGTTCGGTCGTGGCCGCCCTGCACCAAGGGGACTTCATGGCGTCTCTGGATATCAGGGACACGTATTTTCATGTTCCCATTTGTCCCCGGCACCAGCGTTTTCTGCGCTTTGCGGTGGGGGATCTACATTATTCAATTATATCAATTTGTGGCACTTCCCTTCGGTCTGGCCTCGGCTCCTCGGGTGTTCACCAAGCTGGTGGCTCCGGTGCTGGCGCTATTGAGGCAGAGAGGCATTGCGGTGGTAGCCTACTTCGACGACTTACTCCTGCGAGCGGAGTCTGCCTCGGCTCTCGAGGAGAACGTGGCTATCCCCATGGCCTCGTTTGAAAGACTTTGGCTGGCTGATCAATTTGCAGAAGTCGACATTGACCCCGTCCTTTCGCCTGGAATATCTGGGTCCGATTCTGGACACAGAGCAGGCGAAGGTGTTCTTACCTCCGGCCAAGTTACTGACACTGCAAGCAGCGGTGCAAACCCTGCTGTTACGCCGGTGGTCCTCTTTACGGTTCTGTATGCGGGTGTTGGGGCTCATGGTCTCGGACTTCGAGGCGGTACCTGACGCCCAGAGTCACACTCTGCTCCTGCAGCGAGCGATTCTGTCACGGTGGGACAAGTCTCCGCTGTCTCTGGACCGGCTGATCAGTTTGGATCATCAGACCAGAGGATCGTTGGCCTGGTGGCTTCGGGCTCTGGCTCTAACGTTGGGAGTATTTTCTCCCCCTGAATTGGTCGATAGGCTGGCGTCCGTTGTGACTATCGGGCTGGGGGGGGTTCCGGGGGCAGCTATCTGCTCAGGGCCGTTGTTCGGCGCAGGAATCCCGCCTTCCGATCAATGTGCTGGAGTTAAGGGCGATCAGGCTCTGCCTTTCCCACTGGACGGTGAGGCTGCGCAGCCTCCCGGTTCAGGTTCAGTCGGACAACGCCACGGAAGTGGCGTACGTGAACCATCATGGCGGAACGAGGAGCTTGGCAGCGGCTGCGGAAGCGGCTTTGATTCTGCGATGGGCAGAACTCCACGTGCCGGCAATCTCCGCCATTTACATTCCGGGCGTAGAAAATTGACAGGCGGACTTTCTCAGTTGCCAGACACTGGATCAGGGGGAATGGTCCCTACATCCAGAGGTGTTCCGCCAGATTTGCCACAAGTGGGGCACGCCAGATGTGGACCTCATGGCATCCCAGTCAATCACAAGGTGCAGACCTTCATGTGCAGGACAAGAGACCCGCTGGCGTCCGCCGCCGCGGACGCGTTGGTAGCACCTTGGGGTCGGTATCGGCTCCTGTACACCTTTCCCCGTCCCCCCATCAAGCTTTTACCGCAACTACTGCGCAGGGTAGAAGCGGAGGGGATTCAGACAATCCTGGTAGCCCCGGATTGGCCTCGGTGTCCTTGGTACGCCGACGTGGTGCGGATGGTGGCAGATGTTCCTTGGCGTCTTCTGCTGTGCGAAGATCTGCTGTCTCAGGGACCCATCTTGCACCCTGCTTTACCCTCACTGGCTTTGATGGCTTGGCTATTGAGTCCCAGGTGTTGAGGGATGGGGTGTCTCTGACTCCGTGATCTCTACCATGCTTAAAGCGTGCAAGTGTACTTCGCGCAAGATTTATCATCGCACCTGGAAGGCCTATATTGCCTGGTGTGAGGCGGGGGTTGGAGCCCTCGCTCTTACATTGTGTCCCGGGTCCTGGCTTTTTTGGCATTGAGTACGCTCAAGGGTCAGATTTCGGATCTGGTGATTCTCTTTCAACGACCTTTGGCGTCAGATTCCTGGATTCGTACATTTGTACAGGGTGTACGACATGTGGCTCCTCAGGTACGGTCGCCTGTGGCGCCGTGGGATTTGAATTTGGTGCTTTCTGTACTGCAGAAACCGCCATATGAGAAGATCAGGGATATTCCCTTACACTTGCTGTCGCAGAAGGTGGCGTTTTTGGTGGCCATTACATCCGCTAGGTGGGTGTCTTAGTTGGCAGCATTGTCCTGCAAGTCTCCGTACCTAGTCCTTCATAAGGACAAGGCGGTCTTGCGCCCTTCTCCTTCGTTTCTTCCGAAGCTGGTCTCTTCTTTTCACATTAATGAAGATATTGTTCTTCCTTCATTATGTCTGCACCCGTCGCATCCCAAGGAATTTGAGTTACATTCTTTGGATGTCCTGAGGGCTTCGCGGGTGTACTTGGCGGCTACAGCTTTCTTTCTGAAGTCTGATGCGTTGTTTGTGCTGACGGATGGTCCGCGCCAAGGATTGGCGGCTTCATTGGCCACTGTTTCCCGTTGGATCAGACAGACCGTGAACCATGTTTGGGGCAAGGTACCCCCTTTTCCAGTCACGGCTCATTCCACCAGGGCAGTTAGCACTTCCTGGGCTTTTAGACAGCAGGCTTCGTTGTCACAGGTGTGCAAGGCGGCTACTTGGGCCTCTGTGCACACGTTTACTAAGTTTTACAAAGTTGATGTTTCAGCATCCGCGGATGCTGCCTTTGGCCGCAAAGTTTTGCAGGCGGTGGTGTAGGCGCGGCTGGCGCCTCCTGAGGGGACTCTGTTGGGTACAGTTGTTGTTGTTTACCTACCCCTCTTGACTGACACAGCTTTGGGACATCCCCACGTCTCTAATGAAGGGCTGCGTCTGTCAGTGTACGTAAGAGAAAAAGGGATTTTATTAAAACTTACCGTAAAATCCTTTTCTCTGAGTTCACTGACAGACTCAGCACCCACCCCTCTGTGTTGCAATTGTACGGCTTATTACGAACTGATATGCTATGCAGAGCAGGGGGGTTATATGTTGGAGTGAGGACGGCCCCCTGGGAGGGGTCAGCTTGCTTTCTTTCTATTTGCCTAGTCTACTCCTGGTAGGATGTGCATATAACCCCACTTGTCTAGTGAAGGGCTGCGTCTGTCAGTGAACTCAGAGAAAAGAGTTTTACGGTAAGTTTTAATAAAATCCCTTTATATAGGGGAATCGGAACTTCCTTTCTCCTGCTGGTGATCCTTCTAGTGACGCATCCTAGAATTCCATTCACTTTTTCCACTGCCTGGTCACACTGTTTGCTCATTTTGCAATCATCTGAAATAAGTATCCTCAAATCTTTTTCCTCTTGTACCCCCAATGTTGTACTTTCTCAGGGGATTATTTTTCCCTGGGTGCATTATTATACATTTAGAAACCTTGAACTGCAGTCTCCACTTCTTTGACCAATTTTCCAGAAATGCCAAATCATGTTTTGTGTTCTAGGCACCTCCCAGGGATATCAGCCCTATTAGACACTTTTGTGTCATCAGCAAAAATGCATACCTTGCCCAATAAACCTTTAGTCATATCACTTACATGGTTGGTGTACCACAAGTGACTGGTCTCTGCTCCAATTGAACCCTATTTACATTTATCACACACTATCTATCCTATCTATCTATCCATCTATCTATCTATCTGTCTATCTATCCTTTAGCCGACTGTATGTCCATGAAACCACCCAACCGTTAAGTAAAATAGCTTATACAACTTTTGCATTAGATCATGATGTGGAACGGTATCAAGTGCCATGCAGAAATCAAGATATATGTTACGTCCACAACACCACACTATTCCAAAAATTGCCAATTGGTTGCTCAGCACTGCTGCTGTTCATAGAATGCCTTTTTTTTTTTTTTTAAGGAGTACAAGGTGTTTTTTGATTGGATGAGGAGGGATGGTGATGTCACAATCTCCACCTTGTGCAATCACAGGTGTTCTAAGAATGGTGGCACTGCAGTGCCAAGCAAGTGACCCCCTGTGGCCAGTGTGCAGAGGGGAAGCCACCAAACATGAGCAAGACCCAGAAGAGCCAGGCTTACATTGTAGTAGCGCAGACTACTACAGCATTTTCTTGCTTTTCCAGCGGGCCATCAGGTATGGTTTATGCATACTTACATTGTGCCAGCTGGACCAATGTAACCAAACAATACAGATTATAACTGGAGTTCAGCTTTAAGATGTGGTCCTAGCTATAGTATGGCCTTTGAACTACTGTGGCGGGTACTCCAACCGCTCTGATTTGTATCGGTTTTCTTGTCTTGTGTGATCAGTTTTTATCTGGGGTCTCCTCCTTGTCTTATTTTTTTTTTTTTTTTTTTTTTAGTGCGCTTTCACTCATCATACAAAATAACTCATCAGTCCCCCCTTGGTCCTCCCAAAATAAACTTGGCAGCAATATTTCAGAGTGCATTCAGTGCAAATAAAACCTTTCGGTCTTTGTGGTACACATCCACGCCGGAGATATTTGTGTTTTGTTAATTAGTTTAATGACAGTTTAAAGGATGTAATTAATCATTGAGAGGGAATAATACCAGCAGGGATACAGCTGCCGACTGGCACAGCTGAGCACCGAAAGAGCAGATCTAGTACAATTGTGTTCTCTCTCACTTCTAGAAGTGTCATGCTTTCCATTGTTCAGCTCGTTTAGAAGGGCCGGTATTTCCTGTCGAGGTTTATTTAGGAAACGAGACTCATTTTTTATATCAGCATGCTTTTATTACTAGAGATTGTGATGGAGGTACTAAATCTGCCAGGTTTGACAATTCATTTAACCATTTCAATAATCAAAACTATTGTGACCAGACCAATTTTTTTTTAAGTTTTGGTATGCGTCGGTTTACACTAGGTTCACAATAATGCGGGTTGGGTACATGTGCATAATCACGTGTGTTCCCGACTCGCACAGAAACCAGCAGCACTTTGGCAGACATGCAGGGGGTGCCATTCGTTTGTAATGCATTGGCACCTGCTGCACGATTTCATGCCCGTCAAACTGCATGGTTTCATGCCCGCCAAACTGCATGGTGCCAGAGCACCATGCGGTTCGGTGGCTTGGCACCATGCGGTTCGGTGGCTTGGCACCATGCGGTTCAGTGGCTTGGCACCATGCGGTTCAGTGGCTTGGCACCATGCGGTTCAGTGGCTCGGCACCATGCGGTTCGGTGGCTCGGCACCATGCGGTTTGGTGCCGCAGCACCATGTGGTTCGGTGGTGCAGCACCACTAAAAAAAAAAAAAAATAGTTGGGGGGGCTTCTTTGTTTCATATTTCTCACGGGTACAGCAGCACATTCAAATGCTTCTGTACCCACCGTGTGTGCGCAAATGCAACGCACATATGTAAACCAGGGCTATAGAAGGGAATGCCTTCCATGTACATGGGAGCAGCCATATCCACTCAATGGGCAAAGTAACATTAAGGGCAAATTCACAATACAACGTAGAGCAATTCGCTGCTGTACATTGCCGACTGCGCTAGGGGGCAGTGCGTTTCAGTGCATCGCATGGCTTTTTTTTTTTAAACAAACTTTATGTGAAGTGTATTGTGGATTGCAGTGCCATTTGGCCTGGTGCAATAAAATGCAGCATGCCTGCTTTTTACCGCAGAAAGCTGCAGCGCAGCACGAATGGGACACATAGGAAACCATTGTTTCCTGTGTGTTGCTGCGGTGACCGATTATTTTACAATGAGGGAAAATGTTTGTCACCGCACATAGTGTGAATTGGCCCTGAGGGAAATTTATCAAAACTGGAGCAGACAGAATCTGGAGCAATTGTGCGTGGCAACCAATCCGCTTTTATATTTCATTATCAGAGCTTTAGACCCTGTTCACATCTGGGTGTAGCAGAAAAACTTGTCTCGTTTCCACAAATGCGCAAAAATGGTTAAAATGCGTAATGCGCTTGCGGTGCCAATTTTTCCAAAGTGGGTTGTCAGTTGTGGGAAAAAGTACGACAAAATGTGCAAAAATCGCACAAAACCTCTCAAAACGCACTTGGCTCAGTGTCAAAAATTGGTACTTGTGCATGTATTTGTAGCTTTGAGAGGCTTGCTCAAATAATTGGTGCTTCTCTAACAGCACGCTGCAAAAACATGCAATATGGGAGCATCGCTCAGATGTGAATGGAGCCTAATTAACCACGTCCGCTCCGGAAGGTTTACCCCCGCTCCTTTCATGACCAGGTCATTTGTTGCGATACGACACTGCATTACTTTAACTGACAATTGCGTGGTCGTGCGACGTACCCAAACAAAATTGATGTCCTTTTTTTCCCCACAAATAGAGCTTTCTTTTGAAGGTATTTGATCACCTCTTCGGGGTTTTTTTTTTTTTCTTGCGCTGTAAACAAAAGACCGGCAATTTTGAGAAGAAAAAAAACTATATTTTTTCACTTTCTGCTATAAAACCTACCCAATAAAAAATGTAATAAAATTAGTTTCTTCATCAGTTTAGGTCAATATGTGTTCTGCTACATGTTTTTAGTAAAAAAAAAAAAATAAAAATAATCCCAATAAGCGTATATTGATTGGTTTGTGCAAAAGTTATAGCGCCTACAAACTATGGGATATATTTTTTACATTTTTTTTTTTTTTTTTACCAGTAATGGGGGCATTCAGCGATTTTTAGCGGGACTGCGACATTGCGGCAGACAAATCTGACACCTTTTGGGGACCAAATACACCAATACAGTGATCAGTTCTGAAAGAAATATGCGGTCACTGTACTAATGACACTGGTAAGGAAGGGGTTAACATCAGGGGCGATCAAAGGGTTCATTGTGTTCCCTAGGCGTGCTTGCTAACTGCAGGGGAAGTGCTTTGACTGGGGGGAAGACAGAGATCCGTGTCCCTGCTTAGCAGAAACACAAGATCTCAATCTTTCCCTATGACAGAACAGTGATTTGCCTTGTTTACATGGGCAGACCGCTGTTCTGTCTGCCTTGGTAACTATTGGCGGACATTGGACCCTCTGATTGGCTCCTGCTGTGTCCAATCACAGCGGGAGAGGGTCGCCGGTGGCGAGCATGCACGCCCCGTCCCGAAGAAAAAAAAAAATCCCGTACAGGTACGTGAATTCGCGCTGAAGGGCTGCCGCAGTATATATGCGTGGGGCGGTCCGGAAGTGGCTAAACAAGCTGAAGATAGAAGCTGATTGGTTGCCGTGCGCAGCTGCTCCAGTTTCTGTCTGCCGCTTCTTTGGTAAATTGCCCGGAGTGTCTCTTTAACTGGTTCTATTTGGTGACTGCAGCAGCACCTGATTACCAGCCGTTATCCTGGGTTTATATAAGATTGGAGTTGTTCTTGATGTACAGAACAAGCTTTCCCCAGCAGGGCTGAGAGTTTTGATTATCTGGAAATCAGTTTGCTGCGTTAGTCTTTCACACACAAGAAAAGCTTTTGAGCGGTTTGAAGTGTACTTGGCAGCGGGCACATGTCTCCAGTCTGATATGGCACCGCGGCGGGGTTAGTTATCACTTAGCCTGGTCAAGGCTATCCAATGAAGTTTCCATTGCTAATCTGATATCTTCTTTTGTTTCTGGATTTATAACTTGTAGCATTTCACATAATCGTCCTCGCGGGGACGAAAAAAAAAAACATGTTTGCTTTGTGTTTCAGGCAATTAATGCCACGTGGCAACATAACTCGTACATTACTCTGCCCTGGACTTCTCCTTAGTTGTATGTGCGCGGCGCTGGCAATGGGGTCCTTTTGAAGTGCACCGCTGAGGCTTATATTTAAGCTTTTCTTTTTTTAAACACTCCGGTCAGAAAAGTGAAACCTGTTTGGAATCCGTCATCATGGACATTTCATACCAAGGAATTTTTTGTGAGTCCCCAGTAAGACAATTGCCCTTGGTGCAATACTCTTATGATTAAAGGGGACCTGTCACTACAAATTGCACATCAGTTGAATGAGTCAGCATTTCCATATCAAAGGATCATATAGTTATTTTGCTTTGCGTTTCTTAAAGCAATTGTAAAGCCTCAAGGTTTTTCATCTTAAAGCAGTCTATACATTAAGGTGAAAAACCACCTATTGCCTGAGCCTGACCCGATCCGATCCAGAGATGTGCACGAGTGCAGAGGCTCCAGCCACTGTCTCTCTCCTCATTGGACAGATTGATAGCAGCAGGAGCCATTGGCTCCTGCTGCTTTCAATCAAATCCTGTGACGCGGGGCGGGGGTCTGGCTGTCTTTGTCAATGATCGCAGTAGCAGGACTCAGGAGTGAGCATGCACGGGTGCCTCTATGAAAAGTGACTTTCCGTGTGGGTACTCGATGAAGGGGAGAAGCGCCTGCGGGGTACCCTAGAAGAGGAAGATCAGGGATGCTCTGTGGAAATCCCTTGCACAGAGCAGGTAAGTAAAACATGTTTGTTGGTTTTTTTATTAAAAAAAAAAACAAAAAAAAAAAAACTAAGGTTTACAAACCCTAAATCCAAAAAGGTTCTTTGTGGTAAAAGCAAGGAAGCAATTAAAAAAAAAAACATCTGTAGTGTATTTAAAGTGGTTGCTAACCCGCTCGGTGCTGCTTTTACCTTCATCTCTGTAATATTAAATGTGCTGCACTGCATGTGTTTTCTAAAACCTCCACTGCTAAATACCTTATTTTATAGCGCCAATCGGCGCTAATGTGTCCAGCCGTCTTGCTCCGCTCTCGAGCGGACATGAAAGTGGGCGAAGCCGAGAGACCCCCGCTGACATAGCCAGGCGGAGGACAGGAGAAGAGGAGAGAGATGGCCGGTCACGTGACCGCCGCTATAGAATAAGGCATTTAGCGGCGGAATTTTTAGAAAACACATGCAGTGCAACACATCATTTAATATTGCAGAGAGGACGGTAGCAACAAATATGTTATGATGCCAGCAGGAAGGGGAGGGGGGGGGAGCCCTGATACTAGTTGACAAGCAGGGAAAGGAGGAGGGCACAGGACAGCAGGCTGCGGATGACGGAGGCACATACAGATGACTGCGGTGTACGGGGGGAGGGTAGAAACTGGCAGGAGCAGCCAGGTATTTTAGGTGATACAGGGGGCCAAATGACACCACATAAGCACTGTGTCATATAACATGCGTTAAAGGAGCAGGATCCACTTTTTTGTGTTTTTTGGGGTTAACAAACAATTTAATGTGCTTTGTTTTACTAAACAAAAATGCTGTACCTGCAAACTAATTACAATTTTGGAAGAAGAATACACGACGTACAGAGTATCACAAAATATGCATATAACATACACATGCACAAGCTATCTATCTTCCCTATCAAATGGGCATGAGAGGGATTAGAACACCCGCCAGTTTTTATTGTTTGCGTCCCCCGTTAAACAGTATCACCCTCTCTATTTGCCCAGTTTACCATTATTTATTAGATTTACTTCTATAAAATTATTTACTAGTGCCATCAATTTACACAGTGCTTTACATGCATATTGTACATTCACATCAGTCCCTGCCCTCAAGGAGCTTACAATCGAAGGTCCCTAGCTCACATTCATACATACATAGACAGGATGCATCCAATTAACCTACCAGCATGTCTTTAGAGTGTGGGAGGAAATCAACGCAGGCACAGGGAGAACATGCAAACTCCAGGCAGGTACTGTCGTGGTTGGGATTTGAACCAGTGACCCTGGTGCTGCTAGGCAGAAGTGCTAACCACTACACCACATTATAATTGAAAATCCCAAATTTCAGGATGTCCCCAGAAATGTAATACAGGGGGAATCTTCCAATGGGGACAGTTCTGGTGATCAGGGGTCCCCAAGATATTCCCTTAATTTGCAGGGATTTCCTCTCACTTCCTGTTTTAGCTAAGACAGGAAGTGAAGGTCAATCTCCCTAATGGGACAAAGATTGCAAAAATAAACCTTTCAGGCGTTATAACCCTCCCTTACTCTATCCAAAATGAAAAAATATGTTTTGCCTATAGTTCTACTTTAACTTGATTTTTCTTGGTGATGGCGTCTCATACCGTCTCTCCAAACTGCTCTTTGCTTCTTGGGAGTCCTGCTAAAAGCTAATCCTCTTCCTTTGTGTCCATAACATGGCTGGGTTTCCTTTTCCTTCCCCCTGCTTTCACTTCCTGTTGCCTGAGCTTCATGGACCAGTCCAACAAGTTCATTAGCTTAAAGCGGAGTTCCACCCAAAAATGGAACTTCCGCTTTAAGCACTCCTCACCCCCTTACATGCCACATTTGGCATAAAGATGTGTATACCCAGCTTTACTCCACCTAACACTTTTTAAGCAGTTGCGGAAACATTTTTTTTTCCATTTTGTGTTTAAAATGGTTGTCAACTCGTGACAACCACTTTAACTTAACCTTCAGGTAAGCCTATAATAAGACTTACCTAGGTGCCCCGCATATCTCCCAAACCTGCACAGTTCAGGAGATATGCAGTGCACTGCTGATGCCGACGTCATGTCAGCACATGTGCAGTGAAAAAATGGCCTCTGTGCCGTTCCTTTACTGTGATCGTGACGTGACTGGCGGCTCCTGCGCGTATGCACGGGAATGACGTCACGCAACTCCGGCCAGTCACAGAGCCGGAGTCGTGGCCCCGGAAGGAAGAGGGGGCTGAAGATGGACGCCGCCAGCCCATTGGACATCGCAGGCTTCGTTTGCAGGTAAGTGACACATAATGGGCTACTATGCGATGCATAGCCCATTATACTTCTACTTTACAGGGGGATGTTGAGGAAGTAAACCCCATCAGGGTTTACTTCCTCTTTAAACGTTTTACATGAATGAATAACAGCTGATCATTTTAATCACCCCTGTCAGCGGTAAATGGTTTGTCCTCTGTCACTTATGCTGGACAGCTGTTAAGAGATGTTGCTTTTTTTTTCCCCATTCATACTTACCTAGTTGATGCAGCATCTGTCCCCCGGCGCCTCTGCACTGAAAACCGAGCGATCGAACACCGCCGATCACTCGGCTTTCAGAGTTCCGTGAGCAGAGAGCTGCAGACTGTCAGTCACAGCTCTCGCTGAGCTGTGGAGGGGCAGAGCGGCCCGTCTCAGGCTCTCATCGGCTCGCTGAGAGGCTGAGACGGGTGTCAGTCCAGGCAGCTGGCGGATCCAGACTCCGAGGTCAGGATGGCGCGGTGCTTGGACTGATATCTGCGACGTCGGCAGAGAGCTGAAAACTGATCACAGGAGTGCAAAACGAATTGCACTCCTGTGATCCATAGGAGAAGCCCAGCCAAATGAGCTTTGGCTGGACTTCTTCTTTAAGGAAATTTGAAAATTACCGTAACAAATGTACTGGCAGGATAAATAGGTGAACAAAAAGCAAAGAAATGCAACCACCACATTGAAGCATTGGTAAAATGCTGTGCATTTAAAATTTTGGTTTAGATGCACTTTAAGCTGGTCATACACGGCTGGAATTTCACCCAATTTCTTCTCAATCGATCAACTTTGGTACATTCAGCCTGCCCATGCATGGTTTCAATCTCTGCCGGTACTAGCGTTGCCACCTCATCCCTTTAAACCCCAACTCATATGAATTACACAGGTTCTGTGACTGATTAAGGTGGTAATTAAACTCACTTGGTGACTTATCTGCATTAAATTAGCCTCAGAACTTGTGTAATTCATATGAGTTTGGGTTTAAAGGGATGAGGTGGCAACCCTAGCCGGTACCTGCTGATCAAACCAAGATTCAAACCGTCTATGGCTGGCTTTAGTTATGTGTGCTGTGTCAACTGATCCCATCCAACTGAACACTCTGCATGTAACATGACACTATCAAAGCTACAAATAGTAAAGACTGTAAACCCATACAGACAAAGCTCTCCAAAGTACTGTATCTTAGGCCTTGTGCACACAGGACATTTTACAGCTGCTGTTTTTAGCTACAGACATTTGTTTCTACAGTCAATAAACTCTCCATGTTATCCTATGTGTTCATGCACACATAGGCTGTTATCAACGGTTTTTGGCAGGGATGTTTTTGAGCTGTAAAAAAACCCCAAGACCAGAGGGTCCTGAGAGACGTTTTTCTGCTGTAAAAACGCTCTAACTCTCAAAAACGCAGCTTAACGTTGTTTACACAGCATTAAGCCTTGTCAGGTGTTTCTCTGTCTATTCAAAGTCAATGGTTCCCTATGGGAGCCCATTGATTTGAATAGTAGAAGTCGCACCAGAAGTCTGACCATGATGATCCAACTTGCGGTGTGACCTGTGTGCTGAGGATCTTGAAGAGGTACCCCCCGCAAAAAAAAAAAAAAAAAAATTGCGTAGAGTCCCCCCCCCCCCCCAAATAGGTACCAGACTGCAGGATTTTAAGGGTAATCCCCCCCCCCCCCCTCCCAAATCCATACCAGACCCTTATCCGAGCATGCAGCCTGGCAGGCCGCGAAAGGGGGTGGGGATGAGCGAGCGCACACCCTCCCCCCCCTCCTGGACCATACCAGGCCACAGGCCCCCCACCCCGAAGCACCTTGTCCCCATGAGGACAAGGGCCTCTTCCCTACAGCCCTTGCCGGTGGTTGTCGGGGTCTGCGAGTGGAGGCTTATCGGAATCTGGAAGCCCCTTTAACAAGGGCCCCAGCCCCCCACCCTATGTGAATGAGTATGGGGTACATTGTACCGCTACCCATTCACCTGAAAAAAAGTGTCAAAAACACACTACACAGGTTTTTAAAATACTTTATTTATTCAGCTCCGGCATCTTTTTCCTCTCCGGCATCTTCTTTCTTGTGCCCTTTTGCGTTTTTTCGGCGTGGGGGTTCCCTGTAAAATCCATACCAGATTTTTTTTTTAATCTTGGCGCAGGGGTTCCTTCAAGATCCTCAACACACAAGTCACACCGTGCTGGTGCGACTTCTATTCAAATCAATGGGCTCCCATAGGGAACCATTGATTTTGAGTAGAGACAGAAATGCGGCTTAAAGCTAGCATGGAAAAACACGCATTGGCACCAATGTACAACAATGTTAAAATTGCATTAAAATGCAGCTTTTTTCCTGGTGTTGGTGCTAGCTTACAGCTCGTTTTTCATAACGTCCAGTGTTCCTGAGGCCTTATGGCGGTGTATGATGTATTTGCCGTACAGCTATTTGTGTACGTCATTACAGAAGTTTTATCTATTTGTGTTATCTGCATTGCGTACCCTTTCTTGTATCATGTTGTACAGAACCACAGGAAATGATATCAGTGTATAAATCATCATGATAATGTGATGAGTAACAATGTGTGGAATGGCTCGTGTGACCTTCCACCAGTTTAACCACTTTAAGACCGAGCCTCTTTTTGGAGTTCAGTGGTTTTCAGTTAAAAACAGTTTTTTTTTGCTATAAAATTACTTAGAACCCCCAAACATTATATATTTTTTTTTTCTAAGACCCTAGAGAATAAAATGGCGGGCATTGCAAAACTTTGTCACACCGTATTTGCGCAGCTGTCTTACACGCGCGATTTTTTTTGAAAACATTCAGGTTTTTTTAGTTAAAAAATAAGACAACAGTAAAGTTAGGTCAATTTTTTTCCATATTGTGAAAGATAATGTTACGCCGAGTAAAATGATACCCAACATGTTATGCTTCAAAATTGCGTCCGCTCGCGGAATGTCGACAAACTTTGCAACATAAAAATCTCCATTGGCGAAGTTTAAAAGATTCTACAGGTTAGCATTTTTGCGTTACAGAGGAGGTCTAGGGCTAGAATTGTTGCTCTTGCTCTAACGATCGCGGCGATACCTCACATGTGTGGTTTGCACACCGTTTTCATATGTGGGCGAGACTTATGTATGCGTTCGCTTCTGCGCGCGAGCTCGCAAGGACGGTGCGCTTTAAATTTTTTTTTTTTTCATTATTTATTTTACTTTTTAATTTTTATTTTTACAACTTTCTTTTTTTGAAAAAAAAATTTTGATCACTTTTTTTCCTATTACAAGAAATGTAAACATTCCTTGTAATAGAAAAAAGCATGCCAGGACCTCCAAAATATGAGATCTGGGGTCAAAAAGACCTCAGATCTCATTTTTACACTTAAATGCATAAAAAAAGAAAAAAAAATTTTTTGAAAAAAATGGCAGGGGAAAAAAAAAAGTCCCCTTTAAGAGCATTGGGCGGAAGCGACATGTGACGTAGCTTCCGCCCAGCCATGTTATGGAGCCGGGTGAGCAGCTTCAGCCGCTCACTCGGCTCACGGACACTGGGGGGGACGGACCCGATCATCTCCGGCGCTGCCGGCGGGTCCGGTAAGCGGCGGAAATGACCGGAAAGCAGCGGGGGGGGGGGCACCTCTCCCGCCGCTGATAAAAGTGATCTCGCGGCGAATCGCCGCTAAGACCACTTTTATCTGGCAGGGAATCGCCTACAGAAAAAATAGATACCGGGGTTATGGTAGCTATAAGTATTCCACTTCAAAGTACCGCCGTCAAACGACATACGGCGGTCCAGAAGTGAATTTCACTCTCTCAATTCGCAGTAGGCCCCTTTCACATGGGCGTTCCGGAATGTTCAGGTCCATCTGTCAGTTTTTCAGACGCATCTGATCGGACGCTCCATTCAGTACTATGGATCGATGGATGTCAGCGGTGATATGTCCGCTGACACCCGCCGCGATCCAATCCGATCCGGTCCGTGAAATCCAGACAGATGGAAACCCTATTTTCCATCCGTCTGGAGAATCGGATCAGATGAAAACGGACAGGCGGATGCGTTTTTATCCGATCTCCATAGAGGACAGGAGGGCTCTGACAGATCTGTCTCTGCGCAGTGGGTGGAGACGGATCTGTCATCCTCCGATTCAGCGGATCGATCCCTGCTGAGCAAAGCGGAGTCTGCAAACTGACAAGTCCACGTGAAAGGGGCCTAACTCTTAACTTTTTTAATTCCTTATGCTGCGAACATTGGTTATTAGGTAGGAAAGTATAACGTACATACTATTTTTGTTTATCATCTCTTCAGTTACTTCCTGGTTTTCAGGGCTAGGCAAATGATGTCATACATCCCAGGAGTCTTCAGGAGGGGTTTCCTCAGCTAAGCACACCCTCCTGCCTGCATGCCTACACTAAGGGCAGATGAATTCCAGGAAGTAAATACTACATGAATCATCTGCCCTTACTTATGCCCGGTGTTCACACGCAGTGAGATTATCGGACGAATGATAATCCATTTTTTTTTTTTTGGCATGCTAAGCTCAGATCGAATTGCATGTGATATGTTGTAATGTATTTTGTATTGCATTTTCGAGCGACAACTATACTGGGTAAATGAAAATCGTTCTATTGGGCATCGTACAAGAACATTTTTCCTGCATGTCCGATCGGATAATATCGGATGAACTGTCATTATCGGCTCTCAAAAGCTCTGTAATAACAATCCGATTATCATACAATTGCTTCGAAAACTGTTTTTCTCTTACGTTCACTGACACAGCTCTTCATTACGTGTGGGGTTTATGCTTGTCCAACTAGGAGTTAACTAGGCAGGGAAAAGAAACAGCTGACCCCTCCCATGGGGCCGTCCTCTCTTCCCACATAAACCCTCTCCATAGCCTAGCTCAGCATGTTTCAATGTCTAGTTTGCAAGGAGTTGACCTGGCTTCCCTTTAGGGGAATTGCGGTCCTATTTGTAACAGTTTTTTCTTTATTCTTTCTTTACTTTTATTTTATTTGACTTCTATCAAGCATTAATCTGCTATCAAGAAGCCGGCCGGGGCATAGAGCGTCCATGGGCTCTGCACTTTCCCCGGCCTGGCCGACCGATGCGAGCCAGTCCCGCCGTATGGGGACCCGCCTCATAGTGCCCGTTCCGTGCGGGTGGCCTGGGGTGATCCCCACTTAAGCCCAGCCCCGGATGCGATTCGGGTAGGGTGATTTTCTGGCCTGCAGCATACCACGGCGGTCGTCCGGAGTGGTGAGTGAGAGTTCTCCCCCCCCCCCCCCTTTTCAGGGGGTGGAAGGGGGACCAACGACCCTTGAAAAAAAAAAACATTTTTTCTGGGTAGCCTCCGGTAAGGGCGCGTGGAGCTCATCTTGCACCCTGCCTTACCCTCGCTGGCTTCGACGGCCTGACTATTGAGTCCCAGGTGCTAAGAGACGGGGTCCTGATTTTTTTTTTTTTTTTTTTTTTTGCAGCAGGACCTGAACAAAAAAAAAAAACTGGCTTTGAGTACTCTCAAGGGCCGGAGTTTGGCTCTGGCGATTCCTTTCCAGAGACCTTTGGCTTCGCACTCGTTGATTCGTACCTTTGTACAAGGTGTGCGACATGTGGCGCTTCGGGTGAAGGCCCGATGGCCCAGTGGGATCTGATTCTGGTACTTTCTGTACCTCAGGAACCACCCTACGTAAATATCAGGGTGATTCCCTCACAACGGCGGTCGCAAAAGGTGGCTTTTGGCTGCCGTCACTTCCACTAGATGGGTGTCTGACTTGGCAGCACTATCGTGCAAGTCTTCCTGCCTGGTCCTGCATAAGGACAAGGCGGTCTTGCGACCCTTTCCTTCCTTCTTTCTGAAGGTGTTTTTTTTTTTTTCACATTAATGAAGATCTTGTTCTTCATTCATTGTGCCCTCGTCCATCACATCCAAATGAAATTGAGTTGCATGCCTAGGACATAGTGAGGGTCTTACGAATGTATTTAGCTGCTACAGCCTTTTTTCGGAAGGCTGATGCCTTATTTGGGCTGACTGGGTCCGTGCAAAGGTTTGGCGGCCTCGTCGGCTACTACTTTCGTTGGATTAGACAAACCGTGACCCAAGCATATTCTGTTCAGGGCAAGGTCCCCCTTTCCGGTCACGGCTCATTATACCCGGGCTGTTAGTACTTCCTGTGCTTTTAGACACCAGGCCTCGGTGTCACAGGTGTGCAAGGTGGCCTCTTGGGCCCCGGCACACACTTTCTCTAAGTTTTATAGGTTTATGTGCTAGCATCTTCGGATGCTGCCTCTGGCCGCAAAGTTTTGCAGGCGGCAGTGTAGGCACGTCTGGCGCCTCCTTTAGAGGTTCTGTTGGGTACAGTTGTTATTGTTTACCCACCCCTCTTTTTGACACAGCTTGGGGACATCCCCACACGTAATGAAGAGCTGCGTCTGTCAGTGAACGTAGGAGAAAAAGGGATTTTATTAAAACTTACCGTAAAATCCTTTTCTCCGAGTTCACTGACAGACGCAGCACCCACCCCTCTGTGCTCTGTTTTCTGTACGGCTTGTGTACGAACTGCTGAGCTAGGCTATGGAGAGGGTTTATGTGGGAAGAGAGGACGGCCCCAAGGGAGGGGTCAGCTGTTTCTTTTCCCTGCCTAGTTAACTCCTAGTAGGACAAGCATAAACCCCACACGTAATGAAGAGTTGCGTCTGTCAGTGAACTCGGAGAAAAGGATTTTACGGTAAGTTTTAATAAAATACCTTTTTTTCGTCCAATTTTCTGATCGTGTGTACGGGGCTTTAACCAGTTGCCGACCCGCCGCCGTCAATCCATGAATTGACAGCGGCAACTTGGCTCGATATCGCAGTCACATGATGGCAGCTGCAAGATCGTGAGCGCGTGCGTGCCGCCAGAGGCTCGCTGAGTAGAGGGGGAGCCCGGGAGCGGGTAGGGCCGACTCTATGTCCACCAGGTACCCGCGATCGCTCACCACAGTGACAGAACGGGGATCTCTGTTCTGACTGGGGAGAGGAGAGTGATCGTATGCTTCCTGTATATGGGAGTAGGGATCACTCTCCTCCCCCACTCAGCCCAGCCCCCACACAGTTAGTAACACCTCCCTGGGAACACGGTTAACCCTTTGATCGTCCCCTAGTGTCAACCCCTTCCCTGCCAGTGACATTTACACAGTAATCAGTGTATTTTCATAACACTGATCGCTGTATAAATGCCAGTGGTCCCAAAAAAGTGTCATAAGTGTCCAACATGTCCGCCGCAATGTCGCAGTACCGCTTAAAATCACAGATCGCCGCCATTACTAGTAAAGAAAAAAGCCTTCTGCCTTTTCAACCACTTTACGATGACCATGGCTAGAAATGATTGGGGGTGTTTTTCAGCCAAAGAAAGCATGGAGAAATAGATGGATGGGGGAGTTTGCTTTGAACTTTATACATTAAATATTATAATATAATTTTAGTTAGTGGTGCTCAGATGCAGTGTAGTTCTAGTTTAACCACTTAAGGACCAGAAGGATTTCCAGCTTTAGGACCGGAGCCCTTTTTGCGATTCGGCGCTGCGTCGCTTTAACTGACAATTGTGCAGTCGTGCGACGTTGTACCCAAACGAAATTTGCGTCCTTTTTTTCCCACAAATAGAGCTTTCTTTTGGTGGTATTTGATCACCGCTGCGTCATTTCTGATCGCCGCTATAAACAAAAGAAGAGCGACAATTTTGCAAAAAAAAAAAACAAATTTCTTACTTTTTGCTAAAATACAAATCCAAAAAAAAAAATATAAAAAAACATTTTTTTCACCGTTTTTGGCCGATTTATATTCTTCATCATATTTGCGATAAAAAAATCGCAATCAGCGTTTATTGATTGGTTTGCGCAAAAGTGGTCGCGTTTACGGATGATGAGAATTCATTTTTGGGGTTTTTATTTTTTTTTTATTTTTTACTAATAATGGCGGCGATCTGCAATTTTTAGCGGTACTGCGATATTTCAGTGGACATGTCGGAACATTTTGACACTTTTTTGGGACCATTGGCATTTATACAGCAATCAGTGCTATAAAAATGCACTGATTACTGTGTAAATGCCATTGGCAGTGAAGGGGTTAACCTGCAGGGGGCACTCTAAGGGTTAAGTATGTTCCCTGGGTGTGTTCTAACTGTATGGGGGCTGCCCTAACAGGGGAAGGGAAGTGGTCACAGCCTTCACGTACAGGAAGGCTGTGATCACAGCCCTTCCCCCTCACACAGAGCGGAGGTCCGTGTTTACATACACGGACCTCCGTACATTAACTCCGGGGGGGGCATCGTGGGTGGCCGGCGGCAATCGAAGCAACCGCACCCGCTCCCTGGCCCTCCCCGGACACACTGTGCGCGATCTGGCGGCCGCCGTCATATGACGGCGATTTGCCTTACAGCGCCACTTTGCCGCCGTCAATTGCCGATTGACGGTCGGCAAGTGGTTAAGTCAACACATTGCGAAACACACCACTGAGGTCTAGACAAGAAGGGTGTTTGAATCGGCAACTTGCTTTTTCACATATAAGATGCCAAGAGAGGTCTGTCCATCAGAAAAGTAGAAAGGAATAATTATTACAGTGTCCGTGTAGAACAACGTGATGTGAACAGTTTAGTTAAAGGAGAAGTATGGCCAAAGCTCCTCTGGTCATACTTCTCCTGTGGGTTACAGGAGTGCACTCAGTTCTGCTCTCCTGTGACCCAGATTCAGCTGACAGTGAGATAGGTGTGTATGTGTATATATATCTATATATATATATATAGATATATATATATATATCTCTATCTCACAAATGTGAGTAAACCCATCACATTTTTGTAAATATTTTATTCTATCTTTTCATGTGACAACACTGAAGAAATGACACTTTGTTACAATGTAAACTAGTGAGTGTACAGCTTGTATAACAGTAAAAATTTGCTGCCCCCTCAAAATAACTCGACACACAGCCATTAATGTCTAAACCACTGGCAACAAAAGTGAGTACACCCCTAAGTGTCAATATTTTGTGTGGCCACCATTATTTTCCAGCACTGACTTAACCCTCTTGGGCATGGAGTTCACCAGAGCTTCACAGGTTGCCACTGGAGTCCTCTTCCACTTCTCCATGACGACATCACAGAGTTGGTGGATGTTAGAGATCTTGCGCTCCTCCACCTCCTGTTTGAGAACGCCCCACAGATGCTCAATAAGGTTTAGGTCTGGAGACATGCTTGGCCAGTCCATCACCTTTAACCCCCGCTTCTTTAGCAAGGCAGTGGTCGTCTCGGAGGTGTGTTTGGGGTCGTTCTCATGTTGAAATACTGCCCTGCGGCCCAGTCTCCAAAGGGAGAGGATGATGCTCTGCTTCAGTATGTCACAGTACATGTTGGCATTCATGGTTCCCTCAATGAACTGTAGCTCCCCAGTGCTGGCAGCACTCATGCAGCCCCAGACCATGACACTCCCACCACCATGCTTAACTGTAGGCAAGACACATTTGTCTCTGTACTCCTCACTTGGTTGCCGCCACACACGCTTGACATCATCTGAACCAAGTAAGTTTATCTTGGTCTCATCAGACCACAAGACATGGTTCTAGTAATCCATGTCCTTAGTCTGCTTGTCTTCAGCAAACTGTTTGGGGGCTTTCTTGTGCATCATCTTTAGAAGAGGCTTCCTTCTGGGACGACAGCCATGCAGACCAATTTGATGCAGTGTGTGGCGCATGGTCTGAGCACTGACAGGCTGACCCCCCACCCCTTCAACCTCTGCAGCAATGCTGGCAGCACTCATACATCTATTTCCCAAAGACAACCTCTGGATATGACACTGAGCATGTGCACTCAACTTCTTTGGTCGACCATGGCGAGGCCTATTCTAAGTGGAACCTGTCCTGTTAAATCGCTGTATGGTCTTGGCCACCATGCTGCAGCTCAGTTTCAGGGTCTTGGCAATCTTCTTATAGCCTAGGCTATCATTATGTAGAGCAACAATTCTTTTTTTTAGATCCTCAGAGTTCTTTGCCATGCAGTGCCATTTTGAACTTCCAGTGATCAATATGGGAGAGTGAGCGATAACCTCAAATTTTAACACACCTGCTCCCCATTCACACCTGAGACCTTGTAACACTAATGAGTCGCATGACAGCGGGGAGGGAAAATGGCTAATTGGGCCCAGTTTGGACATTTTTACTTAGGGGTGTACTCAGTTTTGTTGCCAGTGATTTAGACATGGCTGTGTGTTGAGTTATTTTGAGGGGACAGCAAATTTAATTTTGCTAGGTGGTTCCAATAACATTATTAATCTTCTATCTGCTTAGGAAAAATCACCTGAAGAGAACCTACCCATCACAGATCCCATCATTAAACAGAGCAAATTATCACTTTTAACGTCTACAGTGCTTTGAAGAAATGAAATACCATGCTCACAGAGCCTTTGTGAGCTATATGGTCACAAAGCAGAACCATATTGTCCCACCAGGTAGAGGTAGGGTGACGTGTAATTGCAGTCAGTGCTTTGAGCATAGATTGGATTGAATTATTGCGTTGCGGTAATCTTTTAAATCTTCTACAACTGCACAACACCTTCAGTAAATCTGAGTGTTGAGCCCTCATCCAAAATTCTCCATGCATTGTTTGGGCTCTTAACCTGCCTGTGTGCATTGTGGACACTTGGTACACAGGATGAAACCTCTAGCTTTAATCCCTTGTAATTTCTCTGTGTGTTGGTTCTTATAAACACTCAACACCTGGCAGTCATCTGTAAAATTTGACTTTTGTGAATTTGGCTCCCTCACCTTGTTTTGTGCATGTTTCCGGTCTATCTACCATGTACAATGTCCCTCCAGTCCCATTGGACTTTGGGAGGCAGTTGAATATGTATGCATGATGGCCCTCAAGGGGCAAAGTCTGAACAGTGGTGCTCCATTATAAACTTGGTGTGCATGGGGATGGTAGAGGTTGCCAGCACCAGATCATTAGATGATTGTTACCTAATCTGACCAACTGTCATCTTGTGTATATGGGTTTTCCATCAGGTTCTTCTTGTCCAGCCTGTGAACTACAAGTCACCTTTAAAATACCATGGCTCAAGGTGTGCACAGTAGAGGGAAGGTCTTCCAAAGCTAAATTAGAAGAGTGGCTATAGATATTTACATATTTTTTACAAGCTGTAACCAAACTTTAAAACCATCTCTCACTCACCTCTGTAGCTGCAGGCACCGTGAGCCTGTTCTTCAGAGCTCACAGCAAAAAGCTCTGAAGTTCTTGGAAGCCTTCCAGTCTTCTAATCTCTAACACATCCTTTCTCAACCAGGGTTCCATGGTTACTTCAGAGGTTCGTGGGGGGTTCCTTGAGCAATAAACACTTTCTGCCCCTCAGAGAAGTAAACACAAACCAGAGTGATATTTTTAGCTACAGCGGGGTTTATTTTGAAACCGATTTACTCTGTTAGCCACTTCAGCACCGGAAGATTTTAACCCCTTTCATGACCAGGGCATTTTTTTTTTTTTACTATTCAGCACTGCGCTACTTTAAAGTGTTAAGCCACAATTATTACCCACTGCCAGCCCCTCCAATATATTAAGGCATTGCACACTGTATATATAGTTTCCAAAAAGGAGGCTTGTAAATGCCTATTTTGGAGAGATACTTTCAATAGGAACACGTCTAAAGGGATGCAGGTTATCCTCATTAGTTCTCTGACAGTTATGAAACCACTCCCATTAGACCCACTCAGCACAGAGGCACAGGGAAACATAGGGATTTCTTTAGAATAACAAAAAGGTAGGATTCTGCAACAAAGGTTATAATACTTGCAGTGTACATGGGTCACCCAGAGGGGAATGTTGTTTTTTTTTTGTTTTTTTTGTTTTTTTTTTTCTCAACAAAAGTGGAGTTACGCTTTAATTTCCTAACATAGGATCTTGTCTATAATGAGATCATGGACTCATTAGGGAGTAAAGTCAAAATGGAAACCAGTAGCAATGGCATCTGCCCTATATCTGTGCTACTAGATTCCCTTTAAAGCAAACCTGTACTGGAACCCTATAAAAGCTGCCATTGCTGACCTTTACTTCTGAAAATACAGGTTGCCCACTAATCATGCTGATCTGTTGACCTTAATATTTTGAGTCGCTGAACTGGAGCAGTTATGCAAATTGGGAGTTCTTACCTCAGTTCAACATTCTAATCTCTATGCTTTCTCTAGGTCAGTGACTTATAAAGTGTTGGAGCCAAATAGAGCCAGGCAATTATTCATTTGAGAAGGTGGTCAGCAGTGTCCGGCCTTCTATTTCTCCCCATGTAGCTCAGTGAAGGATTTTGCAGTCTTCTTTTAGATTTTTCACACTCCGGTGCAACTTTTCCTTCCTATTTCAGTGAACAAGTTGATCAGAGATATTGAAGGGAATGTTTCTCTTTCCAGGAAGAAAAGAGAATGTCCTCCAGCATCCGGCAAGTCTTTGCATGGGATGAAAAGGCTTATGACATTGACCGGAAGTTGTCATTGCTTCAGAGGAACCCCAGCATGACCTAATTCAGGGGTCTTCAAACTATGGCCCTCCATTTGTTCAGGAACTACAATTTCCATCACGCCTAGTCATGTCTGTGCATGTCAGATTTTTACAATGCCTCATGGGATGTGTAGTTCTGCAACAGCTGGAAGGCATTAGTTTGAGGATCCCTGACCTTATTGTTGTGGACGTTTGTCAGATCAGTCACACCCCTTGTGAATGTGAGGTCCTGTTTGAAGCTGTATTCACACAAAAAAAACCTCACCTGTTTTTACATAAAGAGGAAAGAAGGTGGCTATAGGATTTGCCTAGAAAATAGTATTTCTGAACACTGAATTTCTCAAAAAAGAAAAGATTGTTTACAGAATGCAATAGCTCAAGCTAGAATTAAAACACAAGTGAATGAGTCAGAGCTGCGACTCCTCTCTCATAGGACGTTCTATGAGTCAGAGGTTTCAGCCAAAGTGAGCCTCCAATATATACCTAATAAAGAAAAAAAGTGAGCCTCCGGGCAGTCGGCTTTTTCTAGGCTCTCTTTAGCTAGCCCATAGTGATCAACAAATGGATGAATGGGTTTACTGGAGGTGTGCATAATGAGTATGTCTTTGCACTTTATTTATGCATTTCGGACAGTGCAGCATTTTTATCCTAATTTTGTGAATAATAAATATGCTTTTACATGTATTTTTCAAATTATTATTAAACTCCATACCACCACCCCATCCCATCACAGTAGGTTTTAACTTGCCTGAATCCACCATTACATGTCCCTCTGGGAATGGAAACCGTGATCCAGACCACAAGCTTTAGGACTCTTTCACAGGGGCGGACCAATCGGGTTCGCCTGTCAGTTTTTTTGTTTTTTTTTTGAAGGGTCCGATCAGACCACCCATTGCCCTCAATGGAGCACTAGATGTAAACGGACATGTGTCCATTTACACCCGCCGACAACCAATCCTGCCAAAAACATTGAATCAGTTGACAGTCGGATGTATTGTATTGTATTGACTTATGGACAGACTGTCCCTTGGCATCTGGCCACCCATAGAGAAAAGCGGGCAGTGTTCATGTCCGCTCTGCATAATCATCTGCATGGACCTGTCATCCGCCTGCACAGCGGGGATCAGCGGAGAGATCCACCACTGAGCAGGCGGATCTGCTGGCAGGTTCCACCAGTGTGAAAGAGCCCTTACTTTACTCTTGTTATTTAGGGCCAATTACCATCTTTTCGGTGCATTAATGCCCATGTGTTTTGCCCTTTTTGATGGTTTGTTAAAAATAAATGGGCTGCCAATGCACCCGAACATGATTAAAATCACATATGACATTTTTTATTCTAACGCAACGCACTACTGGAATACTACAATGCAGACACATTGCCTTAGATTGTTGGGCTGCCATTTAAATGAATGGCACAGCAACACATGTTGCTTGCGTTCCTGTTTTGCGGAATGTTCATTGTGCCCTGTTTTTTCTTTGATTTCTTAATTCGACTAAAAAGGATTCTGCCTCTTGAAACCCAATTGGAAAAATAAGACAAATAAGAGGTATTTGTACAAAAAAAAAAAATCGTATGACCTTAAATAGTTAGTTTAAAAGTTGAATCTATGGGAAGCTGGTATTTCAGTTGTTTGGTGGAAGCACCTGGTAGATCATTGTATGTCTCATGGATGAGATCTGTGAGCTTCAGGTCCACACACTTTAAAGCGGAGTTCCACCCACTTTTAAAACTTTGTGCCATCTATTTCATTGTTTCATGTTAACGCATTGCCATTTTTTTTATTTCGGCTGATTTACTTTATTTTGGCATTTGGATCCTCTTCCTGTGTACCTTGCCGAAGCAAGTCATTTCTGGTCGCACATTGACTCGTAAGAGATGAGTGTCATCAATCACAGGAGTCAATGGGCATCCCCAGCTGGTAGCATCGTGCTATTTCCAAACAGGAAATGATGCGATGCAAGGCAGAGATCAGCACCGAATCCCAGGAAGAGAGAGTTCACATGCCCATAGTCAGGATGGCCGTGCTGTGCAGAAGGAAAACTAAGTAATCAATGTTGCACAACTACAGAAAAGGGGACACTTTGGAAGATAGCTGATTGTGAAAGAACAAGCAGTGACTATAACGGGGGCAATTTTATCTAAAAACAAAAACGTCCAGAACTCCACTTTAAGGCCCCATTTACACCTCATCATTTTTGAAGCTTGAAGATCTAAATCGCTGGAGGAGAAAAAAAAAATCAATTATTCTCTATGGAGATGGTTCAGAAATCCACCACAAGTCACCAGAAGCTCCAAAACGTTCTGGAGCTTTCTTTGTAGCTAGAATTGGGCAGATTGGTGCATTTTTTAAGTGCCCTTTGTTCCATGGAAGTGCTTGATTTGAGCATTAAATGGAAAGTAATAAAAACCCTAACCCCAACTCTTACACCTAATATTAACCCCAAACCCTAACCCTAATATTACCATCTAACCCTAAAATTAACCCCTACTCCTAAACCCCAAGCCAAATATTTACCCCTAACCTAACAAAAATAAATGAACCCTTACCTCCTTTAAAAAAAAAAAAAAAAAAAGTAAAAAAAATCAGGCTGCGGTGTGAATGCAGCCTTAGGGCCACTACAGGAGGATGGCTCCAGGTTGTGTGACTGAAGTCTGCAATATTGTCTCTAGCTCCTTTATGTACCATCGCTCATAAAATGTGAGCTGAGATCTGATTGGTCGCTCCGAGCAGCGCAGACACTTCTCCCCCCATTGTTATAATGAAGTTTCATTGTATCCTGTTACAGAATTCACTGGAAGCTGCTGCCCTGGGCTCACTTCCAGGATATTGAGAAAGTCCAGGGACTCTATTTTCTCTGCCTCGCACTTCTATTGTATCCTGTTTATCTTTGCTGCAGAAGGATGACCAGGAAGTCCAGCTGGAGCTGTGGCTTAGGAATGTGCACATTCTGCTGTCTGTTAGGCAGGTGCTCTCACCGTGGAAGTTCAGGAAGATGCGTCAATGGGACCTTGTGCATTTTTGTATTCGGAACAGTAGAATACTGAATCACCTACTATGTCCATTTAGGGTGCTCAGGAGTCTTCCTCTACCCTTGATAAGGTTTTCATTAGCAAAGAAGCAGCAATAAGAGTGAGACGTCATAGGGCAGAGCCTTAAAGCCTTACTGGGAATGTTTGCATCTGAAATTAGAAGTATAAGCAGAGTTTTTAATTTCTCCAAGACATGGTATAGCTAGTAGTTATTGGCTTCATTCACTTGCATTTCACCTCTCATCAAAGGGACTCCCTCAGTTCAAATGGGAGTCCGGAACTTACCCCAGCATTTGTAGCCACAGGGCGAAAGCTGGGTATACGCTAGTAGAATTTCGTTCAACGTTATTCGTTGTGAGAACATTCTTTTTTTTTTTTCCTTATCAGTGGGGTCAAATCGACATCCTTTTTGACCACCCTGATGAGAAAATTCAAAGTATCCAGAATGTAAATTTTTTTATTGAGTGTACGAATTTCTAACAGTTTATGTGCTTTTCCTTCAGTAAAGTCCATTCATTACTAAATCAAATGTTAAAAAGCAAACAAAATCTTACAATACTTTTTAACAACATTCGAATGTTCTGAGAATTTTCGTACAAATTTTCATTCAAAATTCTACTGATTTACTGCTACATATTAGTCAGGAGTGGTTTCACACATTAGTACACCTCTAGTCGTGTTCTTTAACAATCATCATCTGACTTAACACTGGACATTGGATTAAGCCGGGTACACGTTTTTTTTTTTTTTTTTTCATTCAACCCCGTGGCTGAACGAAGAAAAACTTCGCTGTACTAACCATGCAAGATTAGTCCATCGATCCTTCCCTCCCGCCTCTGAGCTCTGACAGGGGGACAGTCCCCCCACCAGAACACTCCGATCAGCGCTCTGCCATAGGCTCAGAGCTATGATCGGGAGTCGGTCGGATGCTGGTCTTCCAGCATGCTCGTCCAGCAGAAGCCGGACAGATCGACATACACATGGGCCGAATGTCGGGCCTTTTTTTTTTTTTTTTTTTGAACCGGCCGTTATCTTCCGACATTCGGCTTGTGTGCACCCAGCTTTAGGGTGACTTATTCATGTGGATAGAAACGCTGTGTGTATTCCAGGCTCTCTTTTAAACTGAGGGAAATCTTTGAATGAGTGGTGAAACCTCTTCAACATTACAGAACAATCCCATTTGATTGTGACTTTACTACTAGCTGTTTGATTTGGGCCTTGTTCACGATAATGGTGCTATGATAAAATGCATTGTGGTGCATGCTTTATCACAAGGAATGGTGATGAAAACAGGCCTCTGTTGTCTCTTGAAGGTTTAACACTATGGGTAGCAGGCACTTCTAACTTCCTGCAAGTCAGTGTCCCTTTCTCGTAGAGTGCCCTGGGACTGCTAAAACCCAGGGAACCCTGATACAATGACAAACTAGCCTCCCGCACATCACTAGAAGGGTGATTTCACACCTGCGAATGCACGCAGCAGGGGTTCACACGAATAGCTGCGAGAAGTAGCCCCATTGAAAACGATGGAAGACTGATAGCTCCCCCATCTAAATGCATCAATTACCATGTAATTTCTTATGCATCGATCACATGCAAGCAGAGCCGGTGCTACCACTAGGCGAAGTAGGCAGCTGCCTAAGGCACACTACCTCTTAGCACGCAGCCACGGCCTCTGTCCGGGTGAAGCTCCGGGCACGTGTGATATCGGCTCTCCTCTCCTGATTGCTCACCCCCGTTCAGTGCTGGGCTGGCTGTCCCGGGAACACATCCGCTGCAAGCCGCCAATTCCCCGATGTGTCCCGCTGAGCGCCCCACTGTCACATCTCCTCACACAGTAATACCTGACAGTGTAGGTTAGGTAGGTCTGTGTAATGGTAGGGTAGGTCAGTGTAGGGGTCGGGTAGGTCAGTGTAATGGTCAGTGTAGGTGTCGGGTAGGTCAATGTAATGGTCAGTTGGGTCAGTGCAATGGTCAGGTGGGTCAGTGTAATGGTCAGGTAGGTCACATGTGTTACAAGGGCAAGGCAAAGAGAGTGGAGTCAGGGGCGAAACGGCAAAATTAGGCCTGCATGCAAGTGATCGATCCTGGACACGGGAGGAGCCGGCAGCCTCCCAGTGCTTTCCTTTCAGAGGGGATGCCTCTTGCGTCTAATAGCAGGAACCCCCACTTGGGTTCTTGCATATAACTGCAGGAAGGATGCATTTGCAAATGTGCTTTAATGTGGGTCAAAGTGTTCTTTTTTTAATAAACCCTAGTAGTCCACGTTTCACTGATGCAAAATTGTACATTTTTCTCCAACAGATCTAATGTGTATTTTTCTTTTATTGCAGATCAATGAACTCAGTCATGTCCAAATACCTATTATGTTAATGCCCGATGACTTCAAAGCTTATTCAAAAATCAAGGTGGACAATCACCTGTTTAACAAGTAAGTAACACATTGTTACAATGCATCTTACATGTATCTTCCAAGCATTCTTAGGTCGGCCATAGACATTTTGAATCTGGCCGGTTCAGCAGGAACCAGCTGAGAATCAAGCCGTTTGGGCAGGCTGCATGTACAAAGTTGCTCGATCGGCTTGGGTATAACCAGCCTGCCAGATTTACTTTCGATTATCGCTAGCGTCTGCTATAGCTGCTAGCATAGCAATCAGGGTGGATAAAAATCAATGATATCTTTTTTTTAAAAAATCAGATTTTTTTTTTTCTTTTTTTTTTAATTTTAAATTTTTTTTTATTTTTTTTATCAAATTATATTTTTATTAAAATGCGTTTGGAGTAAAAATGTATCTAAAGATGGCTTTCTATTTAAGATACATTAATAATTTAGCTTATTATTTATTATGTATATTCTGCAATATTTACATTTTTGGTAAACTCCTACAATGAATCCAAGCTCTGCATGCTGAGATGATGTTCGCTGCATTGATGCATCCACACAATGTCACAGTAACCATGAGATAAAACCAGGTTCAGGAATATTCCTTTATCCCATTGTTTTGCAAATTACACTACAAACTGTATGACTGAATTGGTTCTGATATCGCTGTTTTACTAACCTGATAGCTTATTATTCTAAATAGGAAACCTTCATTTTGTTTGCATATTTTAAAGAATCTAACTACCCGTAAGAATGAGTCCTTACATTTACAGAGCACCTGTCATTTCAGATCCATCATGGCAGCGCCTGTTAGTGGGCATCCACTCACCTGCTGCTGCCACCTCCCTCGCTTTGTTGTGTCACTGCTGCATCACCAGCCATCCCATTAAAGTGAATGGGACTGTCGACAGCAGGTCAGAGGAGGAGCCATGTGGGACAGAGATGACAGTTGCTCTGTAAAAATTATGATAATCACCCTGTCCCTGTTGGGAGAATACACTATTTGCACCATCTATAGGCTGCCTTAAGCCTTGTACACACAAGTGGTGTTTTTTTTTCTTTCAACCCAGCAGGGCTGAACGAAAAAAAAAAACTTGACTGCTCAAGAGGAGCTGCTGTACTAACTATCCAACATTAGTGCAGCGATCTCCCCTGCTGTACTATTCTGTTTTGAAAGGGGGGGGACCCCCGCCAGAACACTCCGGTCAGCTCTCCCAGCCATTGTATGAGAGCGCTGATCGGGAGCCAATTGGCAGACCTTTTTTGGTCATGTTCCTTCAACAGAAGCGGGCCCGACTCCAGTACACACGGGCCAAATGGCGGCCGGTTTCTATTGAACCAGCCAATGCCGCCCGACATTCAGCCCATGTGTACAAGCCTTTAGTCCCAGAGTTGTCCTAGATAAACATCACAGTTGCATGCAGATAGGGAATTATTGTTCATAATTACCTCTGGCTATCTTCAGTAAGGGATTGAGTGGGGTTGGCTTTACATACTCCGTCTGATATCTGTTACTTTTGTTTTTCAGAGAAAACATGCCCAGTCACTTTAAATTTAAAGAATACTGCCCCATGGTCTTCCGTAATCTGAGAGAGAGGTTTGGAATTGATGATCAAGATTTTCAGGTAGGAAAACCAGTTTCTTGCTTGCTTTTCTTGCTTTCTGCTCATACACTTTAGGTTTTTTTTACACTGATGAGTTTTTCTTCTGCTTTTGGCTCATGAAAGCGGATGCAACATGCATGGTCATTTAAATCCTATGGAGCTCTTCACACTGGTCAGTTGCATTTCTAAAGTCCTGCATGCTTCATTTTTGGTGTGATTAAAAAAAAAGGCACCAAAAAATGCTCCTTTACATTAAAATCAATAGAAAACGGATCAAAAAAATCAAAATCCGGCCTGTGGTTGCATTTTTGGTGTGTTTTTGGACTCACATGTGCTTTTTTCACTGGTTTAAAACGCACCGGAAATGCAGTAAAACATCGCAAAAATGCGGCAAAAGCACATATGCCTTTTTAACCACGTTTTTTTGCAACAGAGCAGTGTGAAATCAGCCTTGAACACCGATGTCAAGCTGGAGGAACCTACACTCAACAGAATTTGGACCCACCATAGGTCGCCCACACATAATGCAGTTTTAATTTCTCACCAGCATCTTAACTCTGGGCAGCCAAATATGGCTCCCTGCGAACTTCCACTCCGACTATGGGAGAGGAGGAAAAGCAAGACTTAATGTTTTGGTGAAGTTCCATTTTAAGGGCACAATGCAAGTATAAAGTTTCTCACAAAAGTGAATACACCCCTCACATTTTTGTAAATATTTTATTATATCTTTTCATGTGACAACACTGAAGAATTGACACTTTGTTACAATGTAAAGTAGTTGGGATCCGACTTGTGTCGCCCCAAGTCGCTTGACCTAAGAAATCCCATTGAAATGAATGAGAGCCCTCTTAATGTACACTACTGAAGTTGCTCCGACTTCAGAAAAGGTTCCTGTATTACTTCAAGGCGATTTCTATCCGACTTGTGCTCATAGATTTCAATGGAAGTCGCCTCCAAGTCGGATCCCCATCTCTGTTAAAGTGACTTTACAGGAAAAATAAAATAATTTACCCAGGTAAAAGGAATGATGTCAGAAGAGCTATATTCTCTGATTGGCCACAGGCAAAGTCGCCTGGCATGGAGGTCGCTTTAAGACGCATTGTAAGTCGCCAAAAATCACGCTGACGTTGCCTTGAAGTTGCGTTCAAATCACCTACAAAGCCGCGCCTGAAGTCGGATCACCCCTATGAACCGACTCCAACAGTGTAAATTTGCTGTCCCGTCACAATAACACACAGCCAATAATGTCTAAACCGCTGGCAACGAAAGAGTACACCTCTAAGGGAAAATGTACAAATTGGACCAAATTTGCCACACCTCCCCGGTGTCATGTGACTAGTTAGTGTTACAAGGTCTCATGTGTGAATGGGGAGGAGGTGTGTTAAATTTGGTGTTATTGCTCTCACTCTCTCATTCTGGTCACATGGCACCTCATGGCAAAGATCTGAAAAAAAATTGTTGCTCTACATAAAGATACACTCACATTTTTGTAAATATTTTATTATATCTTTTCATGTGACAACACTGAAGAAATGACACTTTGCTACAATGTAAAGTAGTGAGTATAAACCTGGTATAACAGTGTAAATTTGCTGTCCCCTCAAAATAATTCAACACACAGCCATTAATGTCTAAACCGCTGGTAACAAAAGTGAGTATACCTCTAAGTGAAAATGTCCAAATTGGGCCCAATTAGCCATTTTCCCTCCCCGGTGTCATGTGACTTGTTAGTGTTAAGCCTCGTACACACGGTTCGACGGTCCTATACAACAGGTCGTACTCACAACCGTTGTATGCGAAATCGATCGTATGCGCGATTTGAACAGTCGAACATACGACGGTCATACAAGGGATTTGTATGAGCAGACTAGAAAATTTGGTCATACCAACAAGCTCTCATACGACCGTTGTATCGTGTGTACAGAGCAGTTGGTACAACAAAGTTGTATTGTGCAAAACACGCATGCTCCAAAGTCAGGAATGGCTGGATGCTAATTACATGCACCTGAACGTTCTTCTGTGCTCGTACGATAGTGTAGTGCAGTCAGTATGCTACATGCAACAGCCAACGTATGATTCGACACGGTCGTACGTGCGATCGTCGTCTCGTGTGTACGGGGCTTTACAAGGTCTCAGGTGTGAATGGGGAGCAGGTGTGATAAATTTGGTGTTATCGCTCTCACTCTCCCATATTGGTCACTGGAAGTTTAAAATAGCACCTCATGGCAAAGAACTCTGAGGATCTGAAAAAAAAGAATTGTTGCTCTACATAAAGATGGCCTAGGCTATAAGAAGATTGCCAAGACCCTGAAACTGAGCTGCAGCACAGTGGCCAAGACCATACAGCGGTTTTACAGGACAGGTTCCACTCAGAACAGGCCATGCCATGGTCTACCAAAGAAGTTGAGTGCATGTGCTCAGCATCATATCTAGAGGTTGTCATTGGTTAATAGATGTATGAGTGCTGCCAGCATTGCTGCAGAGGTTGAAGGGGTGGGGGGTCAGCCTGTCAATGCTCAGACAATGCGCCACACACTGCATCAAATTGGTCTGCATGGCTGTCGTCCCAGAAGGAAGCCTGTTCTAAAGATGATGCACAAGAAAGCCTGCAAACAGTTTCTTGAAGACAAGCAGGCCAAGGACACGGATTACTGGAACCATGTTGTGGTCTGATGAGACCAAGATAAACTTATTTGGTTCAGATGGTGTCAAGCATGTGTGACTGCAACCAGGTGAGGAGTACAAAGACAAGTGTGTCTTGCCTACAGTCAAGCATGGTGGTGGGAGTGTCTTGGTCTGGGGCTGCATGAGTGCTGCCGACACTGGGGAGCTACAGTTCATTTAGGGAACCATGAATGCCAACACGTACTGTGACATACTGAAGCAAAGCACGATCCCCTCCCTTCGGAGACTGGGCCACAGGGCAGTATTCCAACATAATGACCCCAAACACACCTCCAAGACGACCACTGCCTTGCTAAAGAAGCTGAGGGTAAAGGTGATGGATTGGTCAAGTATGTCTCCAGACCTAAACCCTATTGAGCATTTGTGGGGCATCATCAAACGGAAGGTGGAGGAGCGCAAGGTCTCTAACATCCACCAACTCTGTGATGTCGTCATGGAGGAGTGGAAGAGGACTCCTCTGGCAACCTGTGAAGCTCTGGTGAACTCCATGCCCAAGAGGGTTAAGGCAGTGATGGAAAATAATGGTGGCCACACAAAATATTGACACTTGGGGCCCAATATGGACGTTGTCACTTAGGGGTGTACTCACTTTTGTTGCCAGCGGTTTAGACATTAATGGCTGTGTGTTGAGTTATTTTGAGGGGACAGCAAATTTACACTGTTATACAAGCTGTGCACTCACTACTTTACATTGCAGCAAAGTGTCATTTCTTCAGTGTTGTCACATGAAAACATATAATGAAATATTTACAAAAATGTGAGGGGTGTACTCCCTCTTGTGAGATAATGTATATATTCCATACCTGGCCACCCCTGTGGAAGCTGAGGATCACTGGAGTAGCCACTACTACTACAGTGATCCTCACTGTCTTTCGGATTCCATATGGGTGATATTCAGAGAATGCTTTGCATTTTTGCATTTTCCCAATGAGTGCAAAGTGGTCTTTGATTGGACTGGTATTGGGTTATGTCACAATCCCCACCTTGTCCAGTCAGAGACTGCTTTGTTCTCATTGAAAAAAAATGCAAGGTGTTCTCTGAAAGGCTCCAGTGCTGAGCGGGTGACCCCTTGTAGTTAGAATGCAGCAAGGCCACTGCTCGGCATAGTATCTGGAAGACGACAAGCCAATACTACATTTCTCCACTACCACAGGGATCAGCCACATATGAAATATGTATACCAACATTGGTCCAAGCTGGACCAATATAACTGCAAATAAATACCTGGAATTAACTTTAAAGGATCTCTGTAATTTGTCATCAGCCACATTTTTTAAAAAAAACTTATGTCGCTGTATAAAGCAATCCATTCTCATTTCTGAACATTTGAAAAAAATTGTGACTGTTCTCTGTGTACTTTTGAGATGGGGGATCAGCAGTTCTGAAGACATCTAGTGCATTTTCAGAGGGCGGTTATCAGCAATTTCAGCATTCATTTATCTCTGAGATTGTGTGTAGACATATTTCTTTTCCTGTGGAGGAAGTGGAAAGTGTTGTAGAGAAGCAGAAAACATTTTAGGTAGATTTGTGACAAAACTATTAAAGGGATTGTTAAGGCAAACAAGCACTGCCAGCCCCACTGCTAGTATAAGCTGTAGTATACAGTGTATGCCTTTTTGTAAAATTCTTCTAAATACCTTATTCCTTCGATCAGAGGTCATGTGACCGCCTGTCGCTCTCTTCCTCCAATGTATGCACTAGGGAGGGAGGGGCTGGGATCTCCCTCTCACGTCTGCTGGGCGGTCACGTGACCTCCCCCTGTAGTGTATACATCGGAGGAACTGAGCGACGGGCGGTCCATGTGTTTCCACGGCGGCAGTCGGGTTGCTGTGCGCTAATCGCCATAAAAACACGGCGATCTACGAACGGGAGTGTGCACGCGGCTCGGGCGGACCCGATGAGTGGCCACGGCAAAGAGCGGGGAACCGCCGATGTAAACACTGCTCTGTTAGTAGGGGCATGGGAGATCTACTGATCCCTGTCATAGGGATCAGTTAGATCTCTCATGCCCATGGTAGCCCAACCCCCCCACAGTAAGAACACACCCAGGGAACACAGTTAGCCCCTAGCCCCCCCCCCCGGTTAACCCCTTTGCTGCCAATTACATTTATACAGTAATCAGTGGACATTTACATTTCTGATCGCTGAATAAATGTCATTGGTCCCAAAAAAGTGTCAAAAATGTCCGCTGCAATATCACAGTACCGCTTAAAATCGCAGATCACCGCCATTACTAGTAAAAAAATAAAAACCCCAGAAATTAATTCTCATCACCCGTAAACGCGGCCACTTTTGCGCAAACCAATCAAACACCGATTGTGATTTTTTTTATCACAAATATGAGGAAGAATATAAATCGGCCAAATCCAGTGAAAAAAAAAATTTTTTTTTTTTTTTTTTTTTTTCATGGATTTGAATTTTAGCAAAAAGTAATAAATTTGTTTTGTTTTTTTTGCAAAATGGTCGCTATTCTTTTGTTTATAGCGGCGATCAGAAATGACGCAGAGGCAATCAAATACCACCAAAAGAAAGCTCTATTTGTGGAAAAAAAGACGCAAATTTTGCTTGGGTGCAACGTCGCACGACCGCGCAATTGTCAGTTAAAGCGACGCAGTGCCAAATCGCAAAAAGTGCTCTGGTCCTAAAGCTGGAATACCTTCCAGTTGGTAAGTGGGTAATGTGTGCACTGCTCAGAGCGGTGCTACAAGGGGAGGGGAGGAGAGGACACTGGAGAGCATAGAGGAGAGCTGCGGATGACAGCGGCAAGTAAACTGACCACAGTGTAAGGGCTCAGCAGCCATTCTATACCGTAGTCAATTTACAGGGGGGGGGGGATGGCAGGATCAGGCAGGTATTTCAGGTGTTACAGGGAGCCAAATTACACAGCACAAATACTGTGCTGTATAACATGCTTTTTAAAGCAGGGGTCTCAAACTGGCAGCCCTCCAGCTGTTGCAAAACGACAAGTCCCATGAGGCATTGCAAGGCTGACAGTTACAAGCATGGCTCCCACAGGCAGAGGCATGATGGTACTTGTAGTTTCGCAACAGCTGGAGGGCGGCCAGTTTGAGGCCTATTGAGTTATGCTAAAGGAACAGGATCCTTCTTTTTTTTTTATTTTTTTTCTATTTTTTTTTTTTTTTTTTAGGTGAACAAACGCTTTAACTACTGCAGTGCTCACACCTGTGTACCACCCTATAGACCAGTGAAGCAAACCTTGGCACCCAAGATGTTTTGGAACTACATTTCCCATGATGCTCATGCACTTGCTCTGCAGTCTGGTTGAGCACCATGGGAAATTTAGTTTCAAAACATCTGGGGTGCCAAGGTTTGCCATCACTGCTATAGACCATAGTGGAACTAAACCCATGGATTTTACATTCATAGCATGCCTCTGGTGATCGCTGTCGAGGTTGCCAGTGTCCGCTCTCAAGGAGGAATTTTATGATGTTTTTGATGTTAGCTGTTTGCTGACAGCTCACATTGCATATGACAATCGCATATGACAAGGTCACACCTGGTGAGAATCTTCAGCAGTTTTCTATATGGAAACCTGCCATATTCCCTCTGCCAATTAGGGGCAGACCTGCACTGGTTGGTGTTTCACTCTGAAACAGAAACTGGGGCCTGAAAAATTTCTATCTGCATAGTTAGTGTAGCACTCGCCACTCCTGCCAGTTTACTGCACCAATATAATGGCTTAGGAAGTTTAGTTAATTCCCCAGATTGAGGGTTAAACCCAAAAACAAACATTTTATTCTATTTCAGTTTACCAATTTCTAAATGTGATAGCTGCAATAGTTTTCTTGCTTTTAGGCTTTATATCTTCTATTTTCATCTAGTGATCAGTCCAGTACGTCTTTTTTTTCAAAAGAACAAGCTCTCCTGGAAATGTATTATCCAGGGATGAAGCGGTTTATTCCGGGTCACCTGATCACTGTGATAGCCTCTGATTGGTTCACTGTGAAGCCCGCCACCGTGTTTTCTGTCTCTGTGAATGGACAAGAGAGATGCATTGTATCACTCTGTTTTTGCAGAGATTGGGAAAAAAATCCCTAGATCAAGGTTTGCTCTAGGTCAGTGCCAGAGTTAGTGTTTGGGTCAAGGTCAGGGTCAGTATTTTTTGGACAGGATTTTTAAATTATTTTACTAAATTAATATCAATGCCAGTTAGTGTCAGTGTGTTTTTAGGTAGGATTTAAAAAAAAAAAAAAAAAAAAAAAAAAAGCAAAATGCGCTCAATAGTTTCTGGGCCGTACTACGGGTACAAACCTCAAATTACAAACACATATGTGGTATCACTGCAATCGTCAGGGGCAGGAGAATTTGTTTTGGGTTGTTCTTTGGTGGTAGGTTATGGTAGTTGCAAGAAATATACAGTTACATTTAAAAAAATATTTTTTTGCGATTTTGGGCCAGTTTTCCTTTGATAATAAAATTTAAAAAAATCAGATGTCCATTACCATTTACTACCAAATGAAAGCCCAATTTGTCCTGAAAAAAAAACAGGTATAATCCACCTGGATGCACAAAGTAGTTGTGATGATGTGTACAGTTTTACTAACACATGTCAAAATGGGGCTTAAGGCCCATACACACGGAACAACGGTCGTACAATCAGCTTGTTGTAATCGCACGTACTAACGGTCGGATGATCGCGCAACAGCCGTCGTACAACAGTTGTGCAACTGAAGTTGGATGAGGAGACTAGAAAACTTTGGTTGTACAAGCGGTTGTACAACTGTTGTACCGTGTGTACAAAGAAGTTGGTCCAACAAATTGTACGTGCAAAACAGGCATGCTCAGAGGTCAGGAACGCCGGAAATTGTCCGCTCTGGGAAAACTACTTCCTTAATTCTCAAATCACATTCATCTGAACTTCCTCGTTATACACTCGTAACATGTCACTACATTTGGCTTGGTTGTACAATCACTTAGTGCACGTCAATACGCGAGACACAACAGCTAACATACGACTTGGTCCAAAGTTGGATGTTCGGTTATACAACTGTTGCACCCGTGTGTACGAGGCTTTAGGCATTAAGATTTGATTTTTACCCTTAGGCCCCTTTCACATGGGGCTGTTCTTTTTCACTGACTCTGCTTGCTCAGCAGGGATTGCTCCGTTGATCCGCACTGAGCCGGCGGATGACCGGTCCGTCTCCGTTCACTGTGCAGAGATGGACCTGCCAGAGCCCTGCTCTCCTCTATGGGAGATCGGATAAAACGGATCGCCTGTTAGTTTTCATCTGATCAGATCCGCAACATAGATGGAAAATAGGGTTTCCATCCGCCTGGATTTAGCGCAGCGGATGTCAGCGGACATGTTACAGCTGACTTCCGTTGCTCCATAGAGGTGCATGGAACGTCCGATCAAGTCCGCCTGAAAACTGACAGGCGGACCTAATTGTTTTGCATGTGTGAAAGGGGCCTTGGGTGTGAAGGGGTTAAAGCTGAATAATTCACATATGACAGTGGATTCTCTAAATCCTTGGTCCCCAACTTGTGGACCTTTTAACACCTAATAAGCAGCTGTCGGGGCTCCTGGAGGGAGTAGTCTGTGTTGTTGGAGTTTACTTAAGCCAGTTAAAGGAATAATGCTCATTAGATTAACTTCTAGTGAATAAATGATTTGGTTATTTGGATCTTGCTAAGTGAAAATGAAATGTAGCACAAGTAAGTTTTAAGGGACTTAATGGTGATCTCTGGCAGTCTCATGCAATATGTCTCCAACTATTAGGCCCAATTTACAAGGCTTTCAAACAAAACGAAGGCCTCATGCACACAGGAAGCTTCAAAAACGCTAGCGCTGCTCTCAGGAAAAAGTAGCAGTAAAAATGCACTCTTAGGCGCGTTTTTTGAATAGCGTTTGCATGTTTTTCCCATGTTTTTTTGGCGTTGGTGCTTTTTGGCTTTTACTACAGTAAAAATACTCCCTATAATGTAGAGCTTTATGATTCTGGATAAAATGAGAATCTCATATTTTATTTTTTTTTTACTTAGAATAAAGATCCCAATTCTCGGCATAACATCTTTCACATTATACAAAAATATTGGGCTAACCTTACTGTTTACTTTTTGTTTTTTTATTCATTGAAGTGTATTTTTTCCCAAAATATTGCTTTTGAAAGACCGCTGGGCAAATACAGTGTGACCTAAAGCCAAAATATTGCAACGACCACCATTTTATTCTCTAGGGCAGGGGTAGGCAATTAGCGGACCTCCAGCTGTTGCAAAACTACAAGTCCCATCATGCCTCTGCCTCTGGTTTCATGCTTGTGGCTATCAGAGTCTTGCTATGCATCATGGGATTTGTAGTTTTGCAACATCTGGAGGTCCGCTAATTGCATATCCCTGCTCTAGGGTCTCTGCTAAAAATATATATATATAATTGGGGGTTCTAAGTCATTTTCTAGCAAAAAAAAAATACAGATTTTTAACTTGTAAGCAACAAGTGTCAGAAAAAAGTTGATCTCTTTGATCTAAAGAACCAAATTATACAATGTTTCTTTTTATCTCTCAGCACTGAGCAATGTTGTGATAAACTTTGCCAGCTGCCTTTTTTTTTTTTTTACAGCTCTGAGCAGAGAATGGCTCTGCACTTGTTACATGAATAGTAGAAATTAAGATCTTCAGGGGGGTTGAATCGAGATTTTTTTTTTAATCGTGCATCGCTACTATAATGTGAAAATGCCAAGCGAGGCTAAAAGCCCATTACAGTGTTTATCAGCGTTTTTCATTGTTACAGCTCAACAGCCTCTGCTCCTGGACGCACCCGCTGTCTTTTTCTACTGCCCCTAAATGCTTATGCCTCCAAATGCTTCTGAAAGTTTGTGTACATGGATACATAGGCTAACATGGAGGGGTGTTTTAAAACAAACGTCAGCAGCTTTAAAAACGCCCTGTGTAAGAATCTTTACTTTCATACATGAACTTGGGGCACTGCTCCAGACAAACATCTGGTCACTCTTGCCGGGTGCAGCCAGAGAAAGCAGAAAACTCATCCCAGCTCTATTCAGACATTCCTGGAAAGAAGTTCAAACCTCCGCACACCAGAACAGCTCTGATAAAAGGTAAATCGGTAAAACTCAGTTTCAGCCTGGCTCCATCCAGTTTTGCCCTACTCTCAGGGCATAGTCATGACTAATCCCTGTGGATGGGGTGAAGCATGACGGTTGGCATGGCCTCGATGGAACGAGGCTGAAGCGGAGTTTTACTGACTTTGTATCTGGGATTTTCTGTGCAGTGATTTGAACATCTTCTTTCTAGCAATATTTATTTTCAGCCATGTGACTGTAATTTTCAAATCTCATTGGACTATCGGTCCATCTCTAGGGTTTGACCATCTCTTGTAGTGTGTCCATAATCTCTGCCCGTCTCCTGTGGTGCATCTGTAGTCTCTTACTGCTTTCTATAACATCACATTCACTGATTATTATGTGACCCTTTGCTGGGATCAGGGGCTACTCCTGAGGCCCCTATTTTAGGTATGTTGACCACCATGGTTGGCAAAAGAACAGTCGCTTGGTGGTGATCATTTTGTGGGTGTCATTAGGTCTTCAGATTGCTCAGCATAGTCCTAGAACATGGTTATAGGTAGGAGGGAGGAGTTGTAACTGCAGTGGAGACTATGGTCCAATTGGGGGGGCTGTGATTGTAAGAAAGGACTGTCTTTCGGGGGAGCTATGATATGGGGGGCTTTGATGTGAGGGAGAGGAGCAATAATATTGGGGGGGGGGGGGGCTGTGATGTGAGCAGGAGGAGATGGAGGCTGTGATGTAGAGGGTCGTGCTTGCAAGGGGGCTCTGATGTGTAAGAGGGCGCTCTGATGTGTAAGCGGGGGACTCTGTGTAAGCGGGGGGGGCTCTGTGTAAGTGGGGGCCTCTGATGTAAAGGACCTGAGTCCTAGAACAGAAAAGATTCGGACCTATGGAGAAAGAAATTGTTACTGATGGGACCGCCGTGATTTTGAATTCAGTACCCTTGCCATATATGATGCTCGTCGGCTGTGCTGGAAAGCGAGCTGACTGTAATAATAGACTGTTGTGTTTATTAGGATGCCGGTGTTGTCATAGATTGGAATACTGATTAAACAACACATGGTTTCAGCGTAATTAATGTCATTAATCGTAGGAAAATTCCATATAATTCCAGAAAGAGCAATTAAAGACAAATGTTCCACAAAGCCAATATTCTAGCGAGTAGTGAGCCACGTGTGAGACTGTTGGAGTGGCTGTATTTGTGGAGTGAGGTGGTGCAATGCCTTCTAGTCCAGGCAAGAAATGGGGGAGAATATATGGTGGTTGGTTGTTATAGGCAGCATTGATATTTTGCATGTGTTTATAAATTGGCTATCAGTCAGTCTTGCATTCAGATCTGGCCGCAGTGTTATCATAATGATATAAAATGAAAGTCATTACCAGATTTATACTTCAGGAGCCTGCACACATTTATGTGTTTTTTTTAACATTTTGTCTGCATTGTAGCACCGCTGAAATACTTTGAATGCGTGTGAAATACCCCACGTGTTTTCTGTGCATCACTTCAAGAGGTTTCCTGTTTGTTGTGTGTAAGGTTCATTTTCAAACTCATTGCTGTCATTTCACGAGAGTGCATTGTAATCAACCCCAGAATTTTGTTGAAAATTTGTGTAAATGTGCTTGTCATGCATTTGACAAATACATTACGGGAAATGAAACCACATCACGGGAGCCAAAGTGTTCCGTAATCTCAACCTCGTTTGACTAATCCCTGAAAGAAATGGATTGAAAGGACATGCAAAGGCTGTAGAAAGATTATTATTATTATTATACAAGATTTATATAGCGCCGACAGTTTGCGCAGCGCTTTACAATATTAGGGGAGACAGTACAAATTACAATACAATTCAAAACGGGAGGAATCAGAGGACCCTGCTCGTTAGAGCTTACAATCTAGGAGGGAGGGTTAAATGATACAAAAGGGCAGTAAACTGCGGGGGATGAGCTGATTGAGAAAAAAGGAGTGTAGTTATTAGGTGGTGGCAGAATAGGCTTCCCTGAAGAGAAAAGTTTTCAGGGATCGCTTGAAGGTGGATAGATTTGGGGCCAGTCTGACCGATTGGGGTAGGGAGTTCCAGAGGATGGGAGAGGCTCGGGAAAAGTCTTGGAGGCGAGTATGAGAGGAGGTGATGAGGGAGCTGGAGAGCAGGAGGTCTTGGGATAAATTGGGAGGGAGGATCTAACATTCGAGATTGCTCGTCCCAGGAGACTAAGGAGGGCAAAACTTAACATAACATTAAACATGACAGAGGGGATTATAACATTTCGCGACGCGTTTGACAGCCGCGATATATTTAGAACATATTATTATTATTATTAGAAAGATGTCGGAAACGTACAGGAAAGTTAGGTAAAGAAAGTCC
>BLSH010374364.1:335547-350778 GCA_018402905.1 Glandirana rugosa | reverse complement strand
AAGAGCCCGCTCTGTCCAGTGAATTATACTCAGGAGGAGTGGCGGTGATACTAAAAGCAGCACACAGGCTGAAGCCGCTCCTCCTCTGTAATTCACTGGACAGAGCGGGCTCTTCTAATCTCACGGCCGTCGCCCTCCGGGAAGCTGCCTGGCCCTGCATCTGTCATAAAGAAGATTGCTGTGGACTCTTTTCTGCCTCCTCCCTGCACTCTCCCCGCAGTACAGAGGTTAGGGGTGGGAAACAGAGCACAGTGTTCCTCCCTCCCCCTCCCTCCTGTACTGCAATGAATTATGGGAGATGTAGTTCAGGGGAGGGGCAGAATGACCACAATGAGATGAGTTTCTGATATAACATTTTTCACTTATGGGTACTCATTAGGTGGTACTGATAGACTGCACTGGTGAGGTGGCACTGGTATGCACTGGTGAGGTGGCACTGGTATGCACTAGTGAGGTGACACTGGTATGCACTGGTAAGGTGGCACTCATGAGGGAGCACTGTTAGGTACTGATGAGGCAGCACTGTTAGGTACTGATGAGGCAGCACTGTTAGGTACTGATGAGGCAGCACTGATGGGCACTGATGAGGCAGCACTGATGGGCACTGATGAGGCAGCACTGATGAGTTGGCAGTGATGGACACTGATTAGGTGGCACTGATGAAGCTGTACTAATGAGCACTGATGAAGTAGCACTGATAGACTGCATTGATGATGTGGCACTGATAGGCTGCATTGATGAGGCAGCACTAATGGGCTGCATTAATGAGGTGGCACTGGTGTATCCTGTCTGCAGTCTCTGACCATCTCCTGTATCCTGTCTGCAGTCTCTGACCATCTCCTCTATCCTGTCTGCAGTCTCTAACCATCTCCTGTATCATGGTTCTGACCATCTGATGTATTATGTCTGCAGTCTCTGCCCATCTCCGGTATAATTTCTGCAGTCTCTGACCATCTCCTGTATCATGTCTGCAGTTTCCGACCATCTCATGTAACATGTCTGCAGTCTCTGACCATCTGCTGTGTCATGTCTGCAGTCTCTGACCATCCCCTGTATCATGGTTCTGACCATCTGATGTATTATGTCTGCGGTCTCTGCCCATCTCCGGTATAATTTCTGCAGTCTCTGACCATCTCCTGTATCATGTCTGCAGTTTCCGACCATCTCCTGTATCATTTCTGCAGTCTCTGACCATATGCTGTGTCATGTCTGCAGTCTCTGACCATCTCCTGTACTATGTCTACAGTCTCTGACCATCTCTTGTATCATGCCTGCAGTATGTTTGGGGGCTCTTTATAACACACTCTCTAACAGAAGCCCTCTCTGTGTCCAATAGAGAGGCTCCGCTCCAGGCCCCATTACAGTACTCTGCTTCTCTTCCTGTATTTTGTTTATCTTTATGAGATCGTGGGAGAATATTAGGGTAACAAAGACTCCTTAGGGGAGCATCTCTGTGTTTAAGTCACTGCCATAGAAACATTTGCAAAGGGGGAGAGTTGTTATGATGACCACGCCCATGTGGGGGTGCCAGAAATACTTCTGCACTCAGGCATCTGTGACCCTAGGATCGTCTCTCTCTCTCTCTCTCTCTCTCTCTCTCTCTCTCTCTCTCTCTCTCTCTCTCTCTCTCTCTCTCTCTCTTTTTTTTTTCTCCCTCCCTCCCTCTCTCCCTCCCTCCCTCTCTCCCTCCCTCCCTCCCTCCCTCCCTCTCTCCCTCTCCCTCTCCCTCTCCCTCTCCCTCTCCCTCTCCCTCTCTCTCCCCCATCCCAAATCCAAGGAATTGTCTGTAGACCTCCGAGACGGGATTGTATCGAGGCACAGATCTGGGGAAGGGTACAGAAAAATTTCTGCAACATTGAAGGTCCCAATGAGCACAGTGGCCTCCATCATTCATAAATGGAAGACGTTTAGAACCTCCAGGACTGCTCCTAGAGTGGGCTGCCAAACTGAGCGATCAGGGGGGAAAGGGCCTTAGTCAGGGAGGTGACCAAGAGCCCAATGGTCACCCTGACAGAGCTCTGGCATTTCTCTGTGGAGAGAGGAGAGCAATTCCAGAAGAACAACCATCTCTACACCACTCCACCAATCAGGCCTGTATGGTAGAGTGGCCAGAGGGAGGCCACTCCTCAGTAAAATGCACATAACAACCTGACTGAAGTTTGCCAAAAGTCACCTGAAGGACTCTCAGACCATGATGAAACAAAGATTGAACTCTTTGGCCTGAATGGCAAGCGTCATGTTTGGAGGAAACCAGGCACCGCTCATCATCTGGCCAATACCATCCCTACAGTGAAGCATGGTGGTGGAAGCATCATGCTGTGGGTATGTTTTTCAGTGGCAGGAACTGGGAGACTAGTCAGGATCAAGGGAAAGATGAATGCGGCAGTGTACAGAGACATTGTTGATGAAAACCTGCTCCAGAGCGATCTGGACCTCCGACTGGGGCGAAGGTTCACCTTCCAACAGAAAAATGACCCTAAGCACGCAGCCAAGATAACAAAGGAGTGGCTCCAGGGCAACTCTGTGATTGTCCTTGAGTGGGCCAGATCTAAAAAATGGCTGTGCACTGACGCTCCCCATCCAACCTGATGGAGGTTGAGAGGTCCTGCAAAGAAGAATGGGAGAAACTGCCCAAAAGTAGGTGTGCCAAGCTTGTAGCATCATACTCAAAAATACTTGAGGCTGTAATTGGTGTCAACGGTGCTTCAACAAAGTATTGAGCAAAGGCTCTGAATACTTATGTACATGGGATTTTAATAAATTTGCAAAGATTTCAAACAAACTTCTTTCACGTTGTAATTATGGGGTATTGCTTGTAGAATTTAAGGAAAATAATGAATTAAATCCATTTTGGAATAAGGCTGTAACATAAAAAAATGTGGAAAAAGTGAAGCTCTGTGAATACTTTCCGGATGCACTGCATCTCCAAACTGTTCTTGCACCAGCCATATACTCTTTATTTATTTGTACAGGCGTCTATAAGACGCAGCAGCTCTGGGGTGCCGAGATATGTTTGTTTTTTACATTATATGCCCCAATACACCCATGTGCATGAGTGCGAACACACAGATTCCTTCCTAATAAGCACTCACCAGGTGCTGTATCCACCATTCCCTCGGTGGTGCCCATCTTTCTATTTATACTTCACTTTCCCCCGGGCTGCTCAGGTTCTAACACTGCAGGCTTTGACTCATCACTCGGAGAGAAGACCGTTCTCTATTTTTATCAGGACACAAAAGATTTTAGTTTGATATGCATCAATAGCTCCTGAATGATTCAGAGTATAGATTGGCGTGCTGTAAGTATTGTTTGTCTCCGCTTAGCAGAAAATCTTTCATTATTCCTGTACACAGATTAGAGTGGAGGGCCCGTGGTTACTCAGCATGGACTGGTGATTAGGTGAAGGCTGTGACATGCTCAGTGAGGATGAGAGTCAGCATGACAATGGTATCAGAGATCTTTCTCGATCAGGGAACCGCCATGATGTTTCATGTTGGTGTTAGGGTTGCCACATCATCCCTTTAATCCAGGACACACATGAATTACACAGGTTGTTCTTTGGCTGATTAAGGTGGTAATTAAACTCACTTGGTGCCTTATCTGCATTCAGTTAGCCTCAGAACCTGTGTAATTCATATGTGTCCTGGATTAAAGGGATGATGTGGCAACCCTAGTTGGTGTATTTGTAGGAAAGGCCAACTTGAAGGAAAGGGAATTGGACAATGGACGCCGCCAGATACTGCCCACTGCAAATCGATACAAATGCTGGAAAATGAATTTTAAATTGCATCTGTGATTTCCTTGCAAGTGTTTCTGAAACTGGTATTTAAAGTGGATGTAAACCCTCACCTATACCCAGTGAAGTGAACAGACTCGGATAATACAGAGATGAAACAAATCTCCCTACATACGTTGTACATGCATATCTGTGGCCTCCAGCTTTATATATTCTTTAGAAAGTTCACCTCATGTTAGAGATTTTCTCTTCCTGTTCAGCACTGGGTGTGAAGTCTGGGCATACAGCCAAGACAGCTGATTGGAGGAAAGGCACACACCCCCACCCTACATAGGCAGAGACTCTCAGAACTGTTCTGTGAATATTTTAGCTGTCTGCTAATCTTGCTTATAGCAACCTCCCCGACACAAGTTTCAGGCTGCTTTTATGACAAGTGTCGGAGAACTTGTCAGTAGTTATCAGGCTAATAACAGAAGAACAGAGCAGGAGAAAGCCACAGGACTTAGGGCTTTGGAGAGAGATAAGAAAACACTGCCGACCTATGTGCCCAACTCAAATTTCATGAATCTGGTTTACATCCACTTTAAAGCAGATCTTTTTTATGTATTACAAGGGTTAGACCCTTTTGTCAGTTTTTGTTTTCTTTTTGCTATGTCCACACTAAGGAAATTCATGCTGTCTAATTTGTGGGGTGACCGCTGTCCCCAGGACAAAGTTTAGGTAAAACTCATAATTTTGAGTTGTCACCAGAACAGGAATAGAGGGACAATGCAATCCAGTAGGGGAAACTTGTTCCGGTGACGGCTTTCTAAAATGGGGCATTTCCCTCACTTTAGAGCAGGGTTTCCCAACCAGGGTTCCGTGGAACCCTAAGTTTCCTCCAAAGGTTGCTAGGGGTTCCTTGAGCAATGGTCAATTTCTACCTCTCAGCTAAAAAGATCAATGGGATCATTGGGAATTTATCTATCTGTAAGGGGGTAATTCTTCCTAATGACCACAAGTGTAAGGGAGCATTCTTCCCATTGACCATCACACTAATGTATCATGAGTTGTAGGTTTTTAATTTTTAGCAGAGGTTCCCCGAGACCAGAGAATTATTTCAAGGGTTCCTCGGTGTTGAAAAGGTTGAGAGAGGCTGTTTTAGAGTGATTTCCTCTCCCTTTCTGTTTACAACAGTGGTTCTCAACCTCAGTCCTCCAGTACCCCCAACAGGCCATGTTTGCAGGTTTTCCTTTATCTTGCACAGGTGCTTTAAATCAGAGTCAATGGCTTGGTATTTTGGACAGCTATTTTATCTAAGAGAAATTCCCAAAACGTGGCCTCTTGGGGGTGTGCGTGAGGACTGAGGTTAAGAACCACTCTTCTACAAGACCAGGGGAAATCGCTCCAGTGAGACACCAATGATATGACAAGGTTACTCTGCAAATAATATTCGTACATTATGGCAAACATACACTATATTACCAAAAGTATTGGGACACCTGTCTCTACATGCACATGAACTTTCATGGCATCCCAGTCTTAGTCCATAGGGTTCATTATTGAGTTGGCCCACCCTTTGCAGCTATAACAGCTTCAACTCTTCTGGGAAGGCTGTCTATGGGAATGTATGACCATTCTTTCAGAAGCGTGTTTGTGGGGTCAGGCACTGATGGAGAGAAGGCCTGGCTTGCAGTCTCCGCTGTATTTCATCCCAAAGGTGTTCTGTCAGGTTTAGGTCAGGACTCTGAGCAGGCCATTGAAGTTCCTCCAGTCAAACTCGCTCATCCATGTCTTTATTTTGTGACCTTTTTTTGTGCACTGGCCCAAATCATACGGTGGAGGGGGGATTAATCATGTGGGGTTGTTTTTCTGGTGTTTGGGCTTGGCCCCTTAGTTCCAGTGAAGGGAACTCTAAAGGCGTCAGCATACTAAGACATTTTGGACAATTTCATGCCCCCAACTTTGTGGGAACCGTTTGGGGATGACCCCTTCCTGTTCCAACATGACTGTGTACCCGTGCACAAAGTAAGGTCCATAAAGACATGGGTGAATGAGTTTGGGGTAGAGGAACGTGAATGGCCTGCACAGAGTCCTGACCTCAACCCGATAGAACACCTTTGGGATGAATTAGGCTGGATTTACACCTATGCATTTTTAGTGTTTTTTGCATTTTGCAGATTTGCACTGCAGGACGTGTTCCATAGGAAACCATGTTAAATGGACTTCAGTGCAAATCTGCAAAATGCAAAAAGCACTAAAAATGCATAGGTGTGAATCCAGACTTAGAGTGGAGACTGGGAGCCAGGCCTTCTCAACATCAGTGCCTGACCTCACAAATGCGCTTCTGGTAGAATGGTCAAACATTCCCATAGACACTCCTAAACCTTGTAGACAGCCTTCCCAGAAGAGTTGAAGCTGTTATAGCTGCAAAGGATGGGCCAACTCAATATTGTACCCTATGGACTAAGACTGGGATGCCATTATAGTTCAAGTGTGTGTAAAGGCAGGTGTCCTAATAAATTTGGTAATACAGTGTGCCTGTCAAACAAAGCCCTCCAGCACTGCACTGTCAGTGCTCCCAACTAATCCTGGGTGCTTCCATCTTCTCTTGGTCTTCCCGGGTTTGCTCTGTTCAGCCACTCATGGCTGGCCTGCAATGACATCACTCCCAAGCATGCACATGGGAGTCACCTCATCACAGCACAGAGGGGCATCGTAATTCTACCCCGAGCTGTGCATGTGCGGCCCAGTGTGCATGACAGCTGACGGAGAGAAGCATTTATGACAGAAGAGACAACTAGAGTCTTTTTTTCTGTCATAAAAACCCTTCGATCCACTTCTTTACAACCGACCTGTTGGATTTTTCTGCACGTGACCATAGCCGCTAGCAGTAAACTTTGTATTCTGCTGGCCTGGAAAGCTCCCAGCCATTTCCACAATACATACAATATCCCATACAATAGCACAGCCAAAGTGATTCCTCCTATCAACACTAGCTGGGTTTATGGGGAAATCAATTGATTTTCTTGCCTTCCAAGATAGGAAATAAAATTGAATCATCTAAATGGACAGTCTTAACGTGAAGTTTCAACCTATTTTCTTGCTTTGGCCCCAGTTGTTGCTGATTGCTATGCCATCAGTGTTTAGAAACGCCTTTTCCTAAGGTTCAGTACCTTTAGGGTTAATGAATCGCTGCACTTCCGTCCTACTTCGCCGCAGCAAGGTGCGTCATATCCTCCCGCCCATTGTCTACTGGGATATAAATGTCAACTTCTGGGTTGCTACATTGTCAGCTTTCCATAACAATGGGGCGGGAACTTCTTCCGCCGCCATTGCTATGGCAACCTGCAATACACTGAGAGCGCCACACTTTGTTCACACTGCGCACGCGTGAGATCGGGAGGTGCATGCTGAGTAAGCCAGCTGTAGCCCCTGTCCTGGTTAGGTCTGTCCCACACTCTGCAAGTGCAGTTACTCCAGAGTTTAGTAAATGAGGGGGAGTGGTGCTGACTTTCATCATCCAATCATGTGCAAGCAAAAAAAATATTTTTTTTCCTTGCACGTGGTTGGGTTGTGAAGCTTTACCTCATTTACTAAGTGTTGAGCAGGCGGAGCGGGCATTGGACACTACTTAAAGTGTTCAATACCAGCAGCAACCAGGGAGCAGCAAAGTGGCAGAGTTTGAAGACCTAACCCACAGGAACGGTAAGTATGGATTTTTATTTATTTATTTAAACCGTGCAGTTAGTTTACAAGTTACACTTTTTAAAACGTTTGTGCACAGGAAAGTTGATTCTATAAGTTGGGGACAGGAGGATTCAGTGCTTATTATAATGATATATAAATATCTATGGATTAGGAATGTTGTATCTCCTCCTTCCTTTTTTTTTTTTTTTTTTTATTATAGTGGAGGGCGTCTTGACGCACCACACCACCAAATTGCTGGACTACTTAATAGACTAATTTTAAGGTTTAATGGTGACTTTCCACTGTAGTTCACCTTTAATGCCAAATCAGCACAAGTGTTTCTAGTTTTTACACTTATCCCCTGTGCCTTGTACACTCCAATCAGGAATTGTAAAGGCATTTATATGTATTTACTTTACTCCGAGCCCCCATGACCTGTCTGTTTTCATGCCCGCTGGCAATGCTGTAGACAAGGTTTCTTTCATGTCTTACCAAGTCCAAAGAGGTGCTCACCTGCCACCTGGTGGACATCTAAGGGTAGACAAAGGCCTGTCAGTCCCGGCTGCTAAACTGTCCTCCCGTCATTACAGACCTTACATTGGCAGAGCACAGAAGGCCGATTGTGCTGCACTTAATGGTGTATGAATATTTATAGACTTGCTAATACAGCTGTGTAAGTAGAACATATGTTAAGTAAATGCAATGCATCTTACTTGGATAGAGTTAAATATATATTCATTTAGAAGTGCTATATACATTATCTGTAAACACTTTTGTTGTGTTGTGAACACTCATGTTTGAAGAGTTTAGATGAAATGCATATAAAACAACACAAAAAGCTAGTTTAATGATAGAGCAGCTAGTACCATATTACAGAAAATGCATATCAGAGTAAGTATACCTGTATATAAATCAGACCTGTGCATGGCTACTGCTCTGTGTTAGCTGCAATCTTACGCCAAACCATTAGTGACTGCAGTATTTGTGAAATTGTTGGTACACAAAGTCACCAATTTAAATATCTTTACCTCTCCTAAGTTATTAAAGTTTTTTTGTTTTCAGTTTTTCTTTTTTTTCTTTTCAATTTCCAAGCAAATACAGACCAATAGTTTTGCCCACACAGGGGCTATGCCAGGTGGCATCCAGGGTTCTGAGAGACTAGCGTGATTAGCTGGAGCATAATGCAAAACCTGCAAACCTGCAAAGGTGACCCACATTACATGACCTGCATACAAACTTTATTGTAGATAGAAGAGCCCTGTGGTGGAAATGGGGGATGGGAGAGGGGATGGGAAAGGGGTTATAATGTGGAGGGCAAAGAAAAAAGTCATAATGGCCCCTAGGAGCCCATAACAATAGGTAACTAATGGAGGGCATACACTAGACGAAAAATTGTTTGAAAATCTGACATTTGGACCGTTTATCGTCCAGTTATTGGGCACGAATCAAAAATCGGTTGTCACATCTTTAAGCTGAAAAGTTTGGAAAACTTCGGCCAAACAGAAGATAAATTGAATGGTTATTGTGTTTCTCGCCTGAACAGTTTGCACTAGGCGTATGTGACAAAACAAACGAAAAATTGATTAATGTATGTCCATTGAATAATTTATCGATCAAAATTCAATCATTACATGATGGCAAAATCATTTGCTCTCATGACCATGTTTTCGCTTTTTGAAAACTCGTTTGAACAATTTTTCGACATGGCTAGCATCAGGCTATAGATAGATAGATTTAGGCCCCTTTCACACTTTTGATGCGATTTCAGATCCGTAAGACTTTGGTCTGACTTTGTTGCAACTTTGGCTCAATGAAAACATATTACAAAGTCGTACAGAAGTAGTACAGAAATCACATCTATGTTATTCATGTGCGATTTGCATGAGACTTTGAGGGTTTAACATTGAAGTCTATGGACCTCAAGTTTCATCAACGTTGGGCCAACATAATGCAGGGACTACTTTGAAGTTGGCACGACTTGAAAGTTGTACAGATATGAACGGTACTCATTGGAAATGATGGGGAACGACTTGTCTTGGGACTTTGCAGTCCCAAATCACAGGACAACTTGCACAAGTGTGAAAGGGGTCTTAGGGTTAGAAGCTCAAATCCAAGCCAGAGTTCCCAGACTGAGATATCTTGGCTGCGAGTTGGTGAGGATACTAAAACATTTCTCATTAACAAGCAGCACATTCATATGTGTTTTAAAGAAGAACTATAGACACAACTTTTTTTTTTTTTTTCTAATCCAACCTCTGTCAGTTTATTTTTTGCCATCTGTATCCCGTTGGAGAGATTTTCCCATTATTTCCCATACCATAGTTAAAACAGGAAGTGAGATGAAAATCCCTTCAAATTAAAGTGTTACTAAACCCAGGACCCTGCATTCACTATATCTGCTCTCCCACATTACACAGAACATGGAAATGCAATGATTTTAGTAAAAAATAAACAGCTAAATACCTTTTCTCATCAGCAGTATATAGCATTCTTGTGACCTTTATTAAAGCTTGTAGGAGGAGTTTTCATTCTTTCACAATTGTCCTATAAGGATGCAGGACACCTGACCTTTGTCTGGACAGTGCTGATTGGCCCTGTGCTGATCACATGCACTCTTCCAAGAAAGAGGTTCCGCAATGAGTATAGCAAGCATGCTTTACTGAATATACTGACTGGTTTTACTATTGTGGGTTTAGTAACACTTTAAAAAGGAAGTAAAGTCCGTTTTTTTGTTTTTTTTTCTGATCTGCAAAAGTAAAGTCATAATGTGCTAGTATGCATTGCATACTAGTACATTATTTTAAACTTGCCTGCAAACAAAGCCCTCGTTGCGCCCCGCAGGAGGCTGCATCCATCTTCGCCCGACCTTCCTTCCGGGTCCATGGACTCCGGCTGTGTGACCGGCCGGAGTCGCGTGACATCACTCCCGTGCATGCGTGCGGAAGCCATCGGTCACAGGCTTTTGAAGAAACTGCATGGGGCAGCTGTTCCTTCAGAGCTCTCGATGATGTAATTGGCTGCATATACAGTAAATATCTCCTTAATAGCGCACATGTTTTTTCTGATTATATTGCAATATTTAGTGACTGAGTATCTACAGACTATAACAACAAAAAAACATGATATCTGTAAAACAGTTTTTCCAGTAAGGTGAGTAAATGACTCTGATATTCCCTTTTGTGCAGAACATTTCTTTTCACTTACTATATCCTGCATTTGTCTCATTTTCAGAACTCCCTGACAAGATGTGCTCCTCTAGCCAATGACTCACAAGCACGCAGTGGTGCACGCTTCCATACCTCCTGTGACAAGAGGTACATCATCAAAACCATTACAAGTGAAGATGTGGCAGAGATGCACAACATCCTGAAGAAGTACCACCAGGTAAAGGCCGGCCCTCCTCCCCCAGAGCATAAAAATACCGTTAGGCCCCTTTCACACTTGTGTGACTTGTCCTGCGACTTGGGACTACAAAGTCACATGACAAGTCGTATCCCATGATTTCCAATGAGTACCATTCATATCTGTGCGACTTCAAGTGGCAGTGACTTCAAAGTAGCCCCTGTACTACTTTGGTCCGACTTTGATGCAATTTTTTTTTCAGGAGATCATTGATGGCTGCTATAGCCACCAGCAGTGATCATTGTATTCTGATGACAAGGAAACCTCCTGTTGTCAGAATACAATAGCGCAGCAGAAGGGATTCAGTGTTGATGGGGGAAGCAAGCAAGCAATTTTCTTTTCTTTAACCTGTGGTGGAAGGAAAGAAAATTTCATAATCTGTGACCAGTTTTAGGCCAGCCATGCATGGAGTGAATTTCTTTCCTGCAACCACAGGTTGCAGGAAAGAAATTAGCTTGATTTCCCCATCAACTCAAACAGTGTCCCTCCTGCCGGGCCATTGTCCCCACTGGGAGAAGACCGTGGTTATCACAAACAAATCTGGCGGGCTGGTTGTACCCAAGTTGATCGATCAACTTGGTACATTCAGCCTGCCCATTAACTGTTCAAATCTCGGTGGGTTCTGGCTGAGATGCAAACGGTGTATGCCGGTGTTCCATCAGAATCGGTGACAGGTTAGGTAACAGAAGTAACGCTCTGTCACCTGCGCATGCGTGCTACCAGGTTTCCTAATCTGACAAATCATTAGTCAGAAGAAGGCGGCAGCGGACATCTTACTACACCCAGCTATATCTTCAATTTAAGAGTAATTTTAGCAATAAAGTGAGCGTATATAAATAAATATAGTATATTGACATCTGTGATGGTGATTTGATGTTAAATTTTGAAAGAAGCTGGATGCAAGCAGTAGGAAGGTGGCAGAGACCATGTTGGTACACCCCACACTGCTCTGCTTTTAGGCTTTCAAAATTAAACATGCAAACAGCATCACAGATGTCAACATCCTATATTTATGGATATACTGTATACGCTCACTTTATTGTTAGAATTACTCTTAAATTGAAGACATAGCTGGGTGTAATAAGATGTCCGCTGTCTCCTTCTGACTGCAGGTGTCCCATCCAGATTAGTCAACCTGGAAGTGGGTGTACGCATGCTCAGGTGACAGAGCATCACTTCTGTTACCTAATCTGACGGGTCACCAATTCTGACGGAACACTGGCCTTAGAGCCACTGTCAGATTTTTATTGCCATTGTTTGTCCCTAAGATGGAGATTTCCTGTCCAGACATAGTGATAAGAAGTTTCACATCAAAATGTGGCAAAACCAGTAGGAAAGGATTGGGACTTCTGATGTTTTAATGCCTGGCCTTACTGTCCCAGTGACCAACCCCCCCCCCGCCATTGTACAGGCATCACAGCAACAAGGATTAGGAAAATCTCCGCACTGGGCAGAAATGAAATCAAGACAGAAAATTTGAATCACTTTATCCAAAACCAAAAAATAGGCTGTTAATAGGCTTTGCCATTCAAGGCAAAGTGGCTGTGTCTCCTGATGGCAGACCCCGTCCACCCAGGCATGTATACTGTACTTACCTAGCTATGCTCCCCTGTTGCAGCATCCCAGCCTTTCCAGGCTCCTGTGTTGACTGGTGTTGGAGCTTAGACAAAGGAATGACATCATGGCGCCCCTCCATGCAACAGCGTTTGGGTGTGGTGATTGGTCGCTCAGGCCTGAGCACTGTCACATGGCAAAGGTCACATTCTCCCCATACCTGAAGCCATATTCCTTTAAAGCCTGACTCTGGGAACATTTAATAAACGAATGACTCCTTTTGTCTAGAGGAAAAACACTTATTTACCTGATCCCCCACTCCTCTGGCCAATTGGGCTCCTCTGACACCAAGGCATAGTCTACCGCTGGATTGCAAACTTCCAGTGCAGGGCTATAGACCCTGTTTTGGACTTGATGTCAGAACCTTAGACTGGTACGAGGGGGAGCAATTAACTTAGTGTGTGTGTGCAGCTTAGTGCAAGGGATCATTTTTTAGCTGCTTGGAGTCGGTGTTTACCTAAAGCTTCGGCAATGAAGGAACATAGCTGGCAGGTATGCCTACCTGGGCTGAATGGTCTAAGCACAGGAATGGTCACTTCTCCCCCAACATTACCTTTTGGGGAAGTAGAATTTATTAAAGAACTTTGCTCGACCTTGTGGATTGATAGGTGGTTTTGGGACTTCATGTGAACATTCACTTGCGTTCTGGTCCTGCAACTTTCAACACAATCATTACCTGCATTATGAGATTACTGGAAGAACCGTTGGCTCAGATATAGCCGTTTGTTAAATGGACTCGGATGAAGGTCTCCTGAATTATAAATAATACACATTAAACCAAACTACAGATAGAAACCAGCTAAGCTTGCTGTGTGCTGTGGAAACTTGGAGGCTCTTTAATAAGCTCTCGGAGCCCCGCTGAGCGCATTTAAGATGGAAAATGTGCTGATTCTATCATCTGTGGGCTCATCCGCTGCCTTCCACTCTAAGATGAAATAGGCCAGCACATAACCACACACCATTGATCACGTTAAAGTTTTCACAACACGTGTTTTATGTGACCTCAGTTGTCCCATTTACACAATATTTAACCTCTTTGTGACTGGGGTTTTGTATTTGCCCTTGTGACCTGTATAGTTACATTTGGAAGGCTTTCAAGTAAATCTGAACCCAAGAACAGAAATGTAATCTATCTCTGCTAACCGGTCATTAGAGGTGGTGGATTTGTTTACTTATTCCAGGCTAAAAACATTTTCAGCTAATACAGAAAATAGCGTTTTTTTTTTTTTTCCTCCCCTGGATGCCTTCATTCCTGGCATGAAAAAAGCAGCTTAAAAATGATGGCTAACGCCACATTTTTCACATGTTTAGGTGCATAAAGCATTTGGGCGTTCATTGATTCCATTGGCCAGAATATTTTTTTATTCTAGCCATCGGAATGAATGAATCAAGCGCTAAATGCACCTAGTATTTAGACGCGCTTACACGCGTTTAGGCCGGTGCATTTTTTGAGCAAAAGCTCCTTTCCTAAATGTGTTGGTGGTGCATTTTTTTTTTTTTCAGCCTCTAAATGCTTCTTTTATAATACGCCTGTAAGCACCTGTGTGTACATGGCCACATAGGCTAACATAGAGGTGCATTTACAGGCTGAAAAAAGTCAAACGCCTGTAAAAGCAGAATTTTTTTTTTTTTTTTTTTTTTTTTTTTTTTATGTCCTGTGTGCCTACTGGACAGCAAAAACAATGTCATCTCTCCTGTTTAATCACTTGCCTACTGGGCACTTTCACCCCCTTCCTGCCCAGGCCAATTTTCAGCGCTGTCGCACTTTGAATGACAATTGCTCGGTCATGCAACACTGTACCCAAATTACATTTTTATCATTTTTTTGGAGACAGAGCTTTCTTTTGGTGGTATTTAACCACATCAGTACCGGGCACGAAAACCCCCTTCCTGTCCAGGCCATTTTTCAGCTTTCAGCGCTATCACATTTTGAATGACAATTACTCAGTCATGCAACACTGTACCCATATGAAATTTGCGTCCTTTTTTTCACACAAATATAGCTTTCTTTTGGTGGTATTTAATCACTAGGGTTTTTTTTATTTTTTGTGCTATAAATAAAAAAAGATTGAAATTTTTTTGAAAAAATGCCTTTTCTCCTTACGTTCACTGACAGACGCAGCTTCTTCATTAACTTCATGGGGTTTTATGTTCGTCCAACTAGGAGTTAACTAGGCAGGGAAAAGATCAGCTGGCCCTTCCCTTGGGGGCCGTCCTCTCTTCCTACATTAAACCCCCTCACAGCATAGCTCTCCCAGTTTCAATGCCTAGTTCGCAAGGAGTTGACCTGGCTTCCCCATAGGGAACTGCGGTCCTGAGATGACCATTTTCTTTTTTTATTTTTACTTTATTTTTTTACTGCAATTTTTTTATTTCATTTTTATTTTTTTCTTTTACCAGTAGAGTCCTGGCGTCAAGGGATACCCCTTCGGTCCAGTTGAGGAACGCTTGATCCGTAACTTTGACCCTCTCGATACGACACTCCCCCAAATTACATCCTTCTCTCCTGCCGGGGGTTCCCTTCCCGGTCGACTAGAAAAGGGACGGATCAATTGAGGATCAACCTGCTTGTATTTTGGGGTACTTCAATTACTTCTTCGACGCAGACAGTCACTTGCATTCCTCTTTTCCGTAAAAAAGTTTTTTTAAAGTTAGAAAAAAATAAATATCGTGTTTTTTATTTTTTTTGGGATCACTAATTTATGGTGGTTTTCTTTCGATATAAACACACTTTTTTTCCTGCGTTTAAAGTATACCCATGTTACAACGTACTGACTCATTAACAGTAAGTTTTACACTATCGCGACTTT
>BLSH010374364.1:292737-320352 GCA_018402905.1 Glandirana rugosa | reverse complement strand
TGGGAGGATCAGAATTCCCAGCCGCTTGCTGGAGATTCAGATTTTTAAGCCCTTCCCACCACCTGTACACATCAGTGTTCTCAATCATTTCATTCTTGTGATGGCCTCTGATTGGCTATCACAGGGATCAGTCACTGCGCAGCCCGCCCATGTGTTTTTTTTTTCTCCTCTGAATGCAGAGATAGATACATTGTATCTTTCTCTCCTTTCCAGTGGAGAAAGATATAGGCTCCTTTCACACTTATGCGACCCGATTTTGCCACGACTTTACCGCAATTTTGGCGCGATCTGGGATCACTGCGACTTTGGTCCGGCTTTGATGCAACTTTGGCTTAATGAAAACATGTTACAAAGTCGTACAGAAGTAGTACAGAAAACACATCTATATTATTCAGGTGCGATTTGCATGAGACTTTGAAGGTTTAACATTGAAGTCTATGGACCTCAAGTTGCATCAAAGTTGAGCCAAAGTAATGCAGGGACTACTTTGAAGTCGGCACGACTTGAAGGTCATACAGATATGAAGGGTACTCATTGGAAATAAAGGGGAACGACTTGTCATGCGACTTTGCAGTCCCAAATTGCAGGACAACTCGCACAAGTGTGAAAGGGGTCTTAAGCAAACAAAAGTGTGTAAAAACAAAAAAAATGGCTGGATCAAAGCTTCAAGCGATGTAGGGCAGAAAAATGCACCTTCGCCTGTATAGACAAAAATCCTTGTACCTGCCCTGCTGGCTGGCAGTGGATGTGCTGGTCCTTGTATTATGATACACAGAGCGGCGCATACACTGCCAGCCAGATGGGGCTCAAATAGACACAGTATAAGGAGTGAACCTTGTGACCTTCGGACAGGTGCCAGTTTGTTAATGGCAGGATCATCATAATGAAAAACAATGCTAATCTGGTAAGCTGCAATATAAAACATTAGTGTTCTTTGTGTATCTTTAAAACAAATGACATGATTTTTAAAATAAATTTATAGGTGCACAGATTGGTGTTCTGACTGGATGCTTTAAAATAAGAGCTGCTAACCAAACCTATCTTTAAAAAATACAGCTTGCCTAGAGGAATAACTTTATATAGTCACTTTGAAAATGCTATTCATCCTGTAAAATGAAAAAGACAGGGCCACTTTAAAGGCCAGAGTACATTTCTGCTTTACCTGTAATTATTTTTATTTTTTTGCATTTTATTCATGTATTTTACAACGATTTGTCGTCCCGTTATACATTTGATTTGCAGACCACTACTAAAAATGTAAGTGGTGACTGATGTGTTCCATAATAGTAGAGGAAAAATCAAGTGTTTGCTCAGCCAGAACTCGCTGTGCCATCAAGCCTGAAATTATATTGATTTTTCCCTATTTTGAGTCTGGGGCTGAATTCTATAAAATTACAGAAATGAGCATAAACTTGCAATCAATAAAATGAACTCTGTTGAACTTTCAGGACCTTCCTTGAAAAGTCATTTTCTAAAGTCACATTACAATGTACAGCTGCCCATACACGGGCATACCAAGCTTTACTTCTCCGATCTGCAACAGATTGGCCTCTCATTTTCCACAAGTAACCGAAACAAAGGGACTTCTAAATCAATATTGTAAAATAGCGCCATTATCCCCCAGTTCACACTGGTGGGACTTGTCATGCAATTTGACAGGTCCTAATCACATGACAAGTTGCACCCTATTGTTGGCAATGGAACTGTTCAAATCGATGTGACGCCGACGTTGCAGTGCCACACCCATTAGCAAAAAAGTTCCGGCACTATTTTTGCCGATTTCAGGTATGACTTGACATCTGTGCATGAAATCACATAGATATCAGATAAGTCGCACCTGAAGTCGCACTGAAATGCGGCTTTGAAATCATGCAATTTCAAGTGGAGTTGCACGATTTCAAAGCTGCATTCAGTGTAAACAAGGGCTCAATGCAAAGATGCCATCAGCAGAATAGAATGCAATTTGTTTAATTTACTTAATTAATGTATGATTTATTTTTTATTTGTATTTATTATTTATATATTTTATTTATTTTATTTTACAGTGGTGTTTTGGCCAAATATCAGTATTTTATTAGTCCCTTGTCCAGTCAGGGGTACCCTAGCTGGAGATTGGACTGATGCTGGTCCAAATGGTCGCTGCACATCATTATACCTTTGAATGGGAAGTCCTTCTGTGCAGGTTATTTTAGACTTGCCCTCCTTGCCTATGCCAACAAAGGTGTAACTGATGAATAGGGCAGTTTTGGCCAGAGCTGACAGGTGGTGGAGGTCCTGCATGGATAATGAGCACCCCTACTGAGCCAGGGGCAATAGACACAAAAGCCACATACATCCATTTCATTTGTTACATAAAGAGAAACCATAAATACTTATATTGGTGTATGATTATGGACAGTCAGAGATACTAATCTTTTCCCGTTGGTGTAATGCACATATCCTGCACCATGGCGGGTGGGCCTTAACACCAGGCTGCCGCATATATGCGATTTTGGGGATCAGTTTTGTTGCTGAGAGCGTACACACTGCGCGTTCTCAATACATTGATCCAAGTTGTTAACATTTACAATTGGGAGCTGGTGGGACAGGCTCCCAATCATGTGACCACTGTAACAGCCAATCACAATGGACACCTTTTCTCCCACTGCTGTGTGAGCCAATGTGGGGAGAGAAACCTGGGAAAACCACTGCTCTCATGCACATCGCTGGATTGAGTTGGGACTCAGGTAAGTAGAAAGGGGGGGGGGGGGATTTGCACCAAGAATGTTATTTACCTTCATGCATAGAGTGCATTATGATTAAAAAAAAAACAACCTGCCTTTAGAACCACTTTAAAAGACCACCAGGAGGAGATAGATAGGTGAACAATATGGCTGCCCACATGTACATATATAATTACAAGCTGTACACATAAGTTATTAACATCTATTTCCAATAAGCTGATCTCTTTCCCATGTATATGAAAAAAATAACACATTAAAGGATAAGTTCACCTTTGTACAAAAAATAATAAATGCACATTTTTTTTGCAGGTAAAAAAATGTGCATTTATTTCTGTTTCTGGAGCCTGTAAAGCATTGCACCAGCGAACATCTGGTAGGCTATATCTACTTTCAATACATAGTTATCTTTTGCTGAAATGTTGAGGTTGACGCATTTCTCATCTATGAACTTCTTAAGAACCTTCTTATATTGATAGGGTAAGGTCAGTCGCAGTGTTTAGAAATAACTTTTTGCTACTTCTGTAACATGCTAATCTATAATGTATCACTTGATTTGATTGTTACACATATAGTCCCCATCATTGGCAGCCTTAACTCTGAGCCTGGCAATAATGATGTCCAGGTGGAGGACCTTTTCTACTGTCCTAATTTTAGCATGGAGTGGGGTGACGAAGGCCCTATATTTATGCCTACTAGAGACGATCAGAAAATTGGACGAAAAGTACTGCTTTCAGGACCTTCTTATATCTTGGCAGCAAAGAAAACTAGCACATCGCTTAAGAAGTATAGCAGAGAGATAGTGGTCAAATGGAAGGCATCAACATCAAACTTGCGTAGCTGACAGAGTGACAAGGAAGGACCATAGTGGTAGTACTTGGTAATAAAAAATGATTCTCAAAATTAGAAAGGTGTCAGATAAACTCCTGTACTCTACACAAGTTTGATGCTGACACCTTCCATTTGGCCACACTCTCTGCTATACTCACTATATAGTGATGTGCTATTTTTCTTTGCTGCCAAGATATAAAAAAAATCCTAAAGTTCATATATGTGAAACATGTCGACCTCTTGGACATTTCGGCAAATATAACTATTTATTGAAGGTAGATATAGCCTACATCGCCTGATAGGGATTATTCCCTTAGGGTCTTAATACTTTTTAATATTTTGTAATATGTGTATGTTTCACTCGTCATGTATTTAATGTATACATTTTTCTAAATTAAAATCTTTTTCCTAGGGCTCCACTGTGGCAAGAGAAGCAAGTGACAAAGAAAAGGTAAGTCATTTATTTGTCTTTGGCCATTACAGCACATAGATATATATATGATAAGGAAAAACTAAACCAATTCCCCCATCCTCTGCACACTTGAGGTGGATGCAGGAATCCTGTGCTGTCCCGTGCCTGTACTGTGTCACTGTATTCAGACAGTGGGGACTCCCCCCGCTGTCGAAATGCATCAATCAGGGCTGCAGCTGATTGGCTGTATTTGCTGATTGAAAGAAAATTTTCCAACAAGCCAGTTCATGAGAAGTTAATTTATGTATGGCCAGCTTTTCTCTTCCACCCAAGACCAGCTCAAGATTTATATAGCGCCAACAGTTTGCGCAGCGCTTTACAACATGGGGGCAGACCGTACAGTTACATTACAAATCATATTCAAGAGGAATCATATATTCCAACCTTGAAGGCAATGGCAGCCTGTAATGCCCCCCCCCATCCATGCATCCGGCCCGCCGGGCGCCAGACGTATGGATTCCAATTGGAGTTTCTTTTGTTTTTGTTTTTTTAAGCACGTGATTAGAGCCTGATGCTCCAATAGGCTTCAAAAAAAGGGTAGGCTTAGGGTGCAGAGCACTGCACCACAAGCCTACTCAGTTGTGTGACAATAGAGAATAAATATTCACTCTTGTCACACTGATGCTCTTCCCGGCTAATCAGGAAACGTAAGGCCCGTTTCCCCGATTGGGCGAAAGGAGAAGCGTTCCAATCAGCCTAGGAAGAGGAGGGAGGAGGCACTGTGATGCAGAGGAGAAGAAGCAAGGGAAAGCCACCGCGTGTCACCTGCGCCATAGTTGGGGTAAGTGCCGGGCTATTTGCCACCCCCCCAGAAATATACCACCAGCCACCACTGCTTGAAGGGCTGTGTCCACTCAAAACTAGCGTTTCAGTTGTGGCTGGATAATGAAAATCCTTTTACTGGAAAAAATACTGAATGAATGCTAGTATGACCACCTAATGTAAAATAAAAAAAAACTATAGTTCAGAACAAGAATATGTTACAGATTGTTCATAGATTTGATCACCAAGCAGGTTAAAGACGTTTAAACTGATCATGGAAAGTCTGATCGCATACGTAGGTGATCAGTTCTGATCAGGTATCCAAATGAATCAACCTTGTGAAAGTGCAAAATTAAGGCCAATCGATCGTCAGTTTAAACTAGCCTTTTAAGCTTAATATTGATCTAAACATTAGTGAATTTTATTGCTGCAAGCTTCAGTAAAATTGCAGTATAATCGATAGGGTAAGGTCAGTTGCAGTGTTTAGAAATAACGATTTTTTTGCTAATTCTGTAACATGGTAATCTATAATGTATCACTCGATTTGATTGTAACACATATAGTCGTCATTATTAGAAGCTTTAGCGCTGAGCCTGGCCATAATGATGTGCAGATGGAGGACCTTTTCTCCTGTCCTAATAATTTTAAAATTAAAAAAAAGTAATTTTAGGATGAAATTTGGTGACAAAGGCCCTATGATTATGTACAGACAATCAGAAAATTGGACGAAAAATACTGCTTTCAACGCGATCGTATGAAACCAAGACCACTGATCTTCAAACTTTCTAAACAAAGGGACAGTTTACTGTCCTTCAGACTTTAGGAGGGCCGGACTGGGGAACCATTGAGAGTAGAAAAGGTCCCGACGTCAGTGGGCAAAAATAATGCCCCTCATTTGTTTCAGTGGGAGGAATTGTGCCCCGTCATTGGTGTCAGTGGGAGGAATTGTACCCCATCATTGGTGTCAGCGGGAGGAATTGTACCCCATCTTTGTTGTAAGTGGGAGGAATTGTACTCTATCGTTTCTGTCATTGTGAGAAATTGTGGCCCATCATTGGTGTCATTGAGAGGAATTGTACGCCATCATTGGTGTCATTGGCAGGAATTGTGCCCCATCATTGGTGTCATTGGCAGGAATTGCACCCTATCGTTGGTGTCATTGGGACACCGTCAGTTTGGGGGGGGGTATCATTTGCTTCATTAGCATCCCTTCATTTGCGTCAGTTTGGGGGGGGGGGGGGATTATGCCCTATTGATATTAGTGGGTGAAATAGTGCCCCAAGAGCTGGATAAAAGCAAGAAAAGGGTCACATCTGGCTCCCGGGCTACAGTTTGAAGACCATTGATCAAGACCCATGCATGCTCATAAACTATAGAAAACCTTACAACACAATGCAACGCATTACATCTCTTCCGAAGTTATATTTTGTTGTATGAAAAGTTTAGTAACTTTAGTAACCGCTGCATTTTCAATATGAGACTAGCATGCAAAAAAAAAAAAAACGAACGATTATTTGGACTAAAATCCCTGCAATTTGAGGCTCTCTGAGAGATGAGCATCCTTACCTTTCTCATGTATTGAATGTTTACCATATTTTTCTTGCCAAGCCATGAAATGAGTTCTAAATGTCATATTTAGGGGATTTGTCATGGAAGTGATAATTAAAGAGGTACTTCATTGTCCTTTTGTATAGCATCGGTTGTATATGCTCGCACAAAGAACAAAATATTGAAGTTTCCAATAGCCATCTTTACACATTCGTGCGGGGAAAACCAGTATGTGCAAAGATGTGCCGCTGGGCTCAGTTGGAACTCGAAGCCCTGTGGTACATCTGCACATGTGCAGAATCCAGATGGGGAGGACAAAAATATAATTTTCAACTAGGCAAGACATGCAGAAGTGCTGCTTTTCAGTACAAATAAGGCTGCTTTCACACTGCTCTGTTGCAAGAACGCGGTAAAAATGTATATGCATTTTTAGTGCTTTTGCCACGTTTTGCATTTGTGAAAAAAGGACACGAATCCAAAAATGAACCAAAAACGCAACAGCGCGTGGAGGTGCATTTCTGTTGATTTAGGATTTCTTCAGGTTTTTCTTCTGTTTTTGCATTAAAAAAAAAAAAAAAAGCAGATCAGTGTGAAAGCAGCCTAAATCTTAGTAAAAAAAAAAAATATCCAATTGTGATAGAAGGAGGAGGAGGCAGGGAAATAAGTGAATTTTATTCAAACATTCAAATGAGAAAATATAAAAATTGCTCATTTAACCATTGATGGTGCCTTCATGGACTTGAGTAATTTCAAATGTCTTTTCATTCAAGTACAATGTCAATCTCTCGATTTTCGTAGAAGGAACGGTCTGCTTCCAGATTAACTCTGCATGCGCACAAGACTAGTTATGATTTTCTCTTTCGTTCATTGACGGACGCAGCCTCTTAATCTTGACATGTAGGCTATGCACCTTTTACCAGGAGTAGACTAGGCAGAACATAGTTCAGATAAAAAGCAAACTAGCCCCTCCCAGGTGGCAGTCCTCACTCTGCATAACCCCCTCCGCCCTGCTAGCACTTCAGTTTTATCTGCCTAGTGCAAGGAGTAGGACCTGGCTCACTGCTGGGATCTGCGGTTCCCCAGTTTTTTGTTTTTGCTCAAGCTATCTGATGAAGAATGCAATCAAGCAGCCGGCTGGGTGACAGGCTGGAGATCTTTAGGTCCAGGTAGTCTCCACAGTGCGGCCGACTGATGCAAGCCATCCCTTAGCCACTTGCGTGGGTGGGGCGGCTGGCGGCTTAAACGTCCCGCCAGCGCACTGAGTGACAGGGCTGCGGCTCACGTCGAGGTGTCGCATGGCCGGCAGCTCCCTCCCCACCTGTAGGGGCGGCAGGTCTGTCTCGGGTGGCTACCCGCTGCGCCCGTCTGGAAGGGTGAGTACGCTTCCCCCCCCCCCAACGGGGGTGCGGGGGGGGCTGGCGGGTGTCCCCAACCCCCCCGTCCGGGTGAAGGTGGTTCTGGTCATCCCCCTAGCCTCCCCCCCCGCCGCAACCCCGCCTCCGTTGCTGCTGTTCTGGGTCCCCTGGCCATGTGGCGATCGCCACCATTTTTTCAGGGCTGGCCACCATTTTGCCGGAGTCGTGGCTATTTTGTGGTGGTTTTGGCCTCTAGTGCTCGCTCGGTGGCCATTTTTGGTTGGTCTCCTGATGGGCAAAAAATAGCATGTGCTTTGGCACCGTTTCCTCATTCTGGACGGCGTGGTCGACACGTGTGGGGGAGCTCCCAGCAGCAGCAGCAGCTTTGGAGGCAGATACGGCAGACTTTCAGCAAGTAAAGCTGGCTTCTCCCTGGGGTGCTGGTAGCGGCGCAGTGCGAGTCCTCCTGTGCATTTCCGGGCCTCTGTGTGGGGGCAGCTGAGGGGTGGCTTTGTGGTGGGCGGGCGGCCTGTAGGCCTACAAGTGTTTCGGGGGGTGGCGCAATGGCCGCTGAACCGGTAGTGTCTGTCCCGGAAGTCTCCGCGGAGGCTCCGGTGGTGCTGGGACCACTAGACAAACTGACTTCAATTCTGGAGGAGTTTCTTGCCCGGATGGCACCGATCCATGGTAGGGGGGGTGGCGAAGAAGCGTCCCCCCACCTCCCCCATCCTCTGAGGAGGATTCGGAGCCGGATGGGGGTTATGTGGTCACAGGGACCCCCGTGGATCTGTCAGATGGGGATTTGGACCCTTCTGACGGTGAGGTGGAGCAGGGGGCCACCATAGCACTGGAAAAGGCGTTGGTGGGCTCTCTGGGGGCTGCCGTCCGCGAGACACTGCGTTTGGGCCAGGACGGGACGTCGCAGGAGGCGGCTTATGCCTTTGGGTCCCATAGGCTGGCTCGGGCTCCTAGGGTTTTCCTTTATGTGCCATATTTTGATCAGTTTGTCTACAAGGAATGGCAGCGTCCTCAGAATTTTGCATTACCAAAACGCTTTTCTGTGCGCTATCCTTTTGAGGATAGCTTGTTGCAGAAGTGGGTGTCCCTCATGGTAGACCCGCCTGAACAAGGCTACCTCTATCCCGATGGAGGGTTCTCCATCTTTTAAAAATCCAACCGACAGGCGGACGGAGGCAGTGTCCAAGGCTATGTTCCTGGTGGTGGGGACGGCCATGCGGCCAGTACTGGCGTCCGCTATGGTGGCGCAGTCGCTCACGGAGTGGGCAACCGTGTTGCACAAGGATTTGGGGGACCTCGTGGTTCCTTCGGAGTCGGTGCAGCTGGCTGACCAGCTGGCGCAGGGTCTCAGGTACCTCTGTGACGCGGCCTTGGACGTAGCTCCCATGCTGTCAAAACTGGCAGTTTTTGCGATCATCATTAGACGGCTGTTGTGGCTAAGGTGCTGGTCGGGCAACCATGCCTCGAAAAAAGGCCTCATGGACCTGCCATTTCAGGGCGGTCGGCTGTTTGGGACTTCCCTGGATGAGATCATTAAGGATTTCACTGGGGGGGAGAGTACTTTTCTTCCGGAACCCAAGCGGCGGGAGCAACGCCGAAAACAGGGTCCCTCTTTCTCTACCCAGAAGCGTTTTTTTCGTGCAGCGGGCGCGGGTAATCGTCCCGGGAAGGCTGCCACAGGGAACCAGAAGCGCCTCCACATGATGGGTTGCCGACGCTCGGGTGGGGGGTCGGCTTCTGGGGTTCGCGGCCCGGTGGACCGCCCGCATCTCGGATCTTTGGGTGCGGGAGATGGTGTCGTCCGGGTACTAGATAGAGTTCTGTACCCTGCCACCAGACAGGTTCTTCCCCTCAAATCTGAGACTCCCTCCGGGGCGTTGGCAAGCTCTGTTTGGTTTGAGCAGGGGATGATTGTCCCGGTCCCTTCTGCGGAACGGTTCCGCGGGTTTTATTACAACCTCTTTGTGGTTCCAAAGAAGGATGGAGTCAGGCCGGTTCTGGACCTAAAGGTGCTCAATCACTTCGTGAAGGCGCACAAATTCAGGATGGAGTCAGTCCATTCTGTCATGGCCGCGCTACGCCAGGGGGATTTCCTGGCTTCTCTGGACATCGGGGACGTGTACCTCCACGTTCCCATTTGTGTTCGGCATCAGTGTTCCCTGCGTTTCGCCTTGGGGGACCTCCACTACCAATTTGTGGCTCTCCCCTTCGGCCTAGCTTCCGCTCCGTGAATCTTCACCAAGCTGTTGGCTCCGGTGCTGGCTCTACTGAGGCAGAGGGGCATTGCGGTGGTGGCATATCTAGACGATCTGCTCCTGAGGGCGGAGTCAGCTCCTGCCCTGGAGGACAACATCTCGATCACCCTGGCTTCCCTGCGGGACTTCGGCTGGTTGATCAACCTTCAGAAGTCGACGCTGGTCCCAGTGCGCCGCCTAGAATATCTGGGCCTGATGCTGGACACAGAGCAGGCGAGGGTGTTCTTGCCTCCGGCCAAGTTGCTGACACTGCATACTGCTGTACGGGTTCTGCTGTCACAACGGTGGTCTTCCTTACGTTTCTGCGTGCGGGTGTTGGGGCTCATGGTGTCAGCCTTTGAGGCGGTACCGTATGCCCAGAGTCACACCCGGCTCCTGCAGCAGGCGATTCTGCTGCAGTAGGACAAGTCTCCGTTGTCTCTGGATCGGGTGATCAGGTTGGATTATCAGACCAGGGGGCTCTTGCCTGGTGGCTGCGGGCCCCGGCGTTGAGTCTGGGGAAGTCATTTCTTCCCCTGGAATGGTCGATTGTCATGACAGATGCCAGCCTGGGGCGGTTGTCTGCCCAGGCCGATGGCCCTCGGAGTCCCGCCTTCCGATCAACGTGCTGGAACTGCGGGCGATCAGGCTCTGCCTCTCCCATTGGTCGGAGAGGTTGCACGGTCAGCCGGTTCGGGTGCAGTCGGACAACGCCATGGCAGTGGCGTATGTAAACCATCAGGGCGGCACAAAGAGCGTGGCAGCAGCCGCAGAAGCGGCCCACATCTTGAGGTGGGTGGAGCTTCATGTGCCGGCCATCTCCGCTGTTTACATTCCAGGCGTAGAAAATTGGCAGGCGGACTTTCTCAGTCGCCAGACTCTGGATCAGGGAGAGTGGTCCCTGCATCCGGAAGTGTTCAGTCAGATCTGCCAGAGGTGGGGCACACCAGACGTGGACCTGCTGGCGTCCCGGTTCAATCGCAAAGGTGCGCACCTTTGTGTGCAGAGCAAGGGATCTGTTGGTGGACGCTCTTGTGGCTCCATGGTCTCGGTACCGGCTCCTTTACGCCCTCCCTCCTCTCAAGCTTCTTCCGTGCCTGTTGCGCAGGATAGATGTGGAGGGGATTGCGGCTATCCTGGTGGCTCCGTATTGGCCTCGGCGTCCTTGGTACACCGACGTGGTTCGGATGGTAACGTATGTTCCCTGGTGGCTTCCGCTACGCGAAGATCTGCTGTCGCAGGGGCCCACCCTGCACCCTGCTTTACACTCGCTGGCTTTGACGGCCTGGCTATTGAATCCCAGGTATTGAGGGATGGGGGGGTCTCTGAGTCAGTGATCCCCACCATGCTCAAGGCACGTAAGTCCAGGTCACGCAAGATCTATCACCGCACCTGGAAGGCTTATATTGCTTGGCGCGAGGCTGGGGGATGGAACCCCCATTCCTTTTCAGTGGCTCGTGTACTGGCCTTTTTTCAGCAGGGATCAAAAACTGGTTTTGAGTACCCTCAAGGGGCAGATTTCTGCCCTAGCGCTTCTTTTCCAGCGTCCGTTAGTGACGCACTCTTTGATTCGTCATGTGGCCCCTCAGGTGCGGTCGCCCCTGGTGCCGTGGGATCTGAACCTGGTACTTTCAGTACTGCAGTATGCCGCCATATGAGAAGATCGGAGACATTTCTTTGCTGTTGCAAGGTGGCCTTCTCGGTGGCCATCACATCCGCCAGGCAGGTGTCTGAGTTGGCGGCTTTGTCTTGTAGATCTCCCTACTTGGTCCTGCATAAGGACAAGGCGGTGCTGCACCCATCTCCTTCGTTTCTACCGAAGGTGGTTTCCTCTTTTCACAATGAGGACATTGTCCGTCCTTCTTTGTGTCCGCGCCCGTCACATCCTAGGGAGGTTGCTTTGCACTCATTGGATGTGGTTAGGGCTTAGCGGGTGTATTTGTCAACAACAGCCTCCTTCCGGAGGTCGGACGCGCTGTTTGTGGTGGCTGATGGACCACGCAAAGGGCTGGCGGCCTTGTCTGCAACTATCTCACATTGGATCAGACAGACTGTGACCTGTGCGTATGAGGTTCGGGGTCAAGAACCCCCTTTTCCGGTCACGGCTCATTCCACCAGGGCGATTAGTACTTCCTGGGCTTTCTGTCACCAAGTGTCGGTGTCTCAGGTGTGCAAGGCTGCCACTTGGACCTCTGTGCACAACTTTGCTAAGTTTTACAAAGTTGATGTGTCGGCATCTGGGGATGCTGCTTTTGGCTGCAAGGTTTTGCAGGCGGCGGTGTAGGCGTGTCTGGCGCCTCCTGGAGAGTTTCCGTTGGGTACAGTTGTTGTGTTACCCACCCCTCTTTTGTTTGACACTGCTTCGGGACATCCCCACATGTCAAGACTGAGGCTGCATCCGTCAATGAACGAAAGAGAAAATAGGATTTTTTGACTTACCGTAAAATCCTTTTCTCTGAGTTAATTGACGGATGCAGCCTCAATCTTGACATGTGGGGATGTCCCAAAGCAGTGTCAAACAAAAGAGGGGTGGGTAACACAACAACTGTACCCAACGGAAACTCTCCAGGGCGGAGGGGGTAATGCAGAGTGAAGACTGCCCCCTGGGAGGGGGTAGCTTGCTTTTTATCTGAACTATGTTCTGCCTAGTCTACTCCTGGTAAAAGGTGCATACCCCACATGTCAAGAATAAGAGGCTGCGTCCGTGAACTCAGAGAAAAGGATTTTACGATGAGTCAAAAAAAACAATTTTTCTTGGCGAGGCGCAAATTTAACTATTTAGAAAATCAATAGTTCCCATTAGATTCGACAAAAAATTTCCATCCTATGAAACCGATTTTTGAATCGGCTCCTTTAAGTTGTAAATAATCAAACTTTCAGGAAACCTCTTTTGATTGAAATTCTACTGCAAGGCCAGTTTTAGAGGTACACCATAACCTGTCTGCTTATAAATTTCTCATTATTTTTAGCAGTTGCTAAATGCATTACAGATGTGCCCTGTAGAGCATCTTAAGAACAATGGTAGTTCCTCAAGTACTTCTCTATATGTTCATTTCTGCTATAGAGCTATGAAAGGCAGCAGAATTTGGATTCTTTCTGAAGCCCAGCTCTGTCAGACGTTACAAGGCCTTGTGTGGTTTAATAAGCCTAGCAGTGTGTGTCAGGCCATGTCCTACTGCAGCCGGCATCCTCTTCATCCTCACTGATCTCCATAATTGTCACATTCTTGCATCTGGTTTGACATTCTCCATCCCCCAGAAGATGTATTGTTCATTGATAGGACATCAGTCAGGAGCCCAGAGCTCAGACAGATTACTCTTCCCCTCCATGTGAGAGGGAAGGCTCTCTGGTGGCCACTCTTTTCATCGAGGAGCGGCAGCACCAATATGGTATAAAATTAGTGGTTCTAGTCCAGCTTAGTTCTTTTTTAGCATTGACAGTCTGGGCAGACTGCCAGGGCCTAAGAAGTCAGCTGCTCAGTGGGGAATAGAAGGGAGGAAAAAAGATGATTACAGACAAGCCACATTCCTGTCAGATGGAACATCTCACTAAAACGCACTTTATGGTTTCCCTGATCCTTTAATTTCATCCTACTTTCCCAATGTTGTCCTTCCCATCATCACTTGAAATGGACAGTTACAATCCGGAAATTATGAGTTTCATGGTCACATAACCTTGTTAAACTGAAGAACAACATTGTAAAGCTGGATATTGTTTTGAAGGAAATTTGTACTTAAAGAACATGTAGGCTGCCATTGCTGAACTCTCCTTTTAAAAATGCTAGTTGCCTGGCTCGCTTTCTGATTCAGTATTTCTCAGGCACTCACCTGGAACAAGTACTCAGAAGTTCTGACTTCACTCTTTTGTGACCTGCATCCTTGTTTTGGACCAGTGACTGTGGAAACTACAATTCCTGAGAGGGCCTATTGTCTGTCATTCTTAAAGTGGGATGTAAACCCTCTCATATACCCAGTGAAGTGAACAGCCTCAGATGATACACAGAGATTAAACAAATCCTCCTACATAAGTTTTACATGTATGCCTGCTGTCTTCAGCTTTCTACATTCATTAGAAAGTGCACATTGTGTTAAAAAAAATTTTCCTGTTTCACTGGTGGGAGGGGAGTCTGGGCATACAATGTGTGAGCTGATTGAAGGAAAGGCACACTCCCCTTCCACATACGCAGAGGAACAAATAAACTTGCAGAGCTGTGCTGTGAATAGACAATCTCTCTGCTTACCTATCTCTAAGTTACCTTCCCGACACAAATTTCCAGCTGCTTTTAACTTGTATGTCGGAGTGCTTGTCAGAAGTGATCATGCTGATAACCGGAACGGAGCAGCAGAAAGACACAGGACTTAGAGGTTTGGAAATAGATAAGTGGTTTGGGAGAGCAGTGTGAAGTCTGAGTCCTTCTCGGAAATCTACACCAAGACAAATGGATGTTAGGGAGTGTGCTGCCATAGATGCATACAAAACTGAAGAGACATCTGTGGCAGCACCTCCCTGACAAACCGTATCAGCACAGTTGGTTTTCGGTGGGGTTTGAGCAATGCACAATGTATTTACCTTAGAGGTTCTTGAGTGGAAGGTGGGAGAATGTCTTTCAAACAAAGATTTTTATGCACTTTCTATGCAGTAAGGAAAAAAGGCCAACACTCTGTGCAGTCCTCACCTCCTTCAAAAAATATAAATGTTGTCACTGCGTCAACATAAGGATGGCACCCTGCGAGTCTCCAAAATGTCGATTTCCAATGACTTTAGTAATTTTATTTCTTCATGCTCTCTCCTCTCTCTGCTATCTGTATGAGTCACTTCAGACAGATTATGCTGATGGCCCCCCAGCACACAGCTGGTTATAGCCTTAAGTCGGCCCTAGATGGATTGAATCTCAGCCGGTTCAGCAGGGAGTGGCTAAGATCCGATCCATCTATTGGCAGGCTGGTTGTACCCAAGTCAATCCATCAATCAACTTGGGTACAACCAGCCTGTCAGATTTTTTTACATGCAATTACTGCCGATGGCTATAACAGTAATGATTGTGTTCTGCCGGCCGGGAAGAACAATAGTGCGTTGGGAGGCATTCCCTCATCAACACTGACTGTGTTGATAGAAGGAATCTAGCGATTTTCTTTCTTTCCACATGTGGAGGAAGGAAAGAAAATCACATAAACTATGGTCTGCTTTAGCTGCTCATGCTTCCCTCTGAGGCTTTGTAGAGGGGGTGTGTCCATTCCTTCCACTCAGATCTCAGATTACTCATCTTTGCACTGCACTGTGCTCTGCAGTGTTTCACATCAGATCCTTGCCCCCTGTCTCCTGGAGCTCAGAAACGCTGTCTGCTCTAGGAGGCTGTAGGGAATTGCAGATAAACAGGTACAACTTATGTATGAGGATTTGTTTCATCTCTGCGTATCACCTGAGGCTAGTCACTTCGCTGGCCATATGTAAGGGTTTACAAACACTTTTTAAATGGCCTCATTCACCTTTGACCACTGAGAAGTAACCTAAAACCTCAGCTATAGGAGGTCAAGTCCCATTCAGTGCATGTTCTGTGTTTTCTTCAGGCCAAAGAGCTGCCAACGTACAAAGATAACGATTTCATTAATGATGGTCAGAAAATCTGCATTGATGAGAACAACAAAAAGATGTTTCAGGAGAAACTAAAGAAAGATGTTGAGGTAAGATAATTGTTGATTGGTTTGTAGTGACAAGAGTGTGCAGGCCCTTCAATGCTTTTCAAGGTTTTTAACTATAGAAAATATACAGCCCCCTTACAATGAAAATATTTAAAGCCTTATTCTAGGCAGAGCATTTTAACACAATCTAGATTCCCTATCCCTTCCCACCCAGTTCCCAAAAAGAAAATAGAGCTACATCTGAGATGCACTGAGATTTTCCATACTTGTTAATATGCAGAGTGGCTGTAGTTGGGCAGCTCACTTTCTACCAGGGCTACCCTCCAATGGGCACTCGGGAGCGTCATTTAGTTCTTAAATCTCCCCAGGGTACCAGATCAAACTCATAAAGGAGTCCAAAACCGGTTTAATGATTCACAAAACAGCCAACTTGTTTCAGGGGCAGCACATGGCTCCCCCTTCATCAGGGTTCAGTAATGAGATGGATGTGTCAGCTCCAAAAGGTGTAGCCCATTTTCCCACAGCTCTCGGGCGCAGGCTCAATGTGAGGTATACAAGTATAAAACAGGACTCCGGATGGCCGCACTCCGATCAAACCTTTATTATAAAGCCATTAAAAGTCCATGCGGTACAGAGAAAAAGGACTAACATGTTTCACGCCTCAATGGGTGCTTACTCATAGTCTAGGGTTCAGTAATGTTTGCAGGGGTTTAAATTGACTAAAGAAAGCAGATGCTAAAGAAATATTAAATGTACGGCTTGCAAAGGAATTGGATGGGGCAGACTCATGCAAATAAATGGCTGCAACGATTCAACAGCTCCAGGTCTGTACTTGCCCTATTTCTGGTGCTGTCCCCCACAGACTCCCCAATCCAGCAATTCAGCACCTCTCCGCTTCCAGGTTAAATAATGGCAAGTGGCATTTAAAGTGTTTGTTACCTCAACACTTCATATTCCAGCTATGTGCCTGCTGTACCATGTACTTGTATGAGAAAGTATCCTGTTCTCTTTGTATTGCTTCCTTTGTGTGAAATCCCTGGTGTTCCTGCCAGTCCCTCTGCTTTCCTATTAAAAATTGACCACCCTAAGCAGGAGAGCACATCATGGTCAGTCCTCTAGCTCTCCTCCAGTAATCAGACTTGTCCTGACATGCCCCTGCTGCACAGCCATTCACTGGGAAGCTCAGTGTACTGCTGCTTCTCCTCCCCACAGCTCTTATGCAGCTGAGAACAGAGGGAGTGTGATCACTTATAAAAAATGTATTTCTAATGTGTTTTTTTTTCTTTTATATATCTATACAAAATGTTTTGCCTTTTTATTTCTATTTTAAACTGAATGGGTTGTTTTACAAGGTGATCATATTACAATCACTTTAACTCCCTTCCTGTGAGCCCAGGGAGTCAAGGGTTTATGACCCACCCTAGACTCACAGGAGGAATGTGAGAGAATGATGCCCCATAATAACAGGGCACTGCTGTCTGCAGTATTTGGGATCCACCCACCACCAGTTTTTTTTTTTTTTTTTAATATTTGAGGTCTTTGATTATGTTTATTATTTAGAGTTCTCCTTTTAGCCTGGGTTCACATTAGTGCTATGTCAGACATCGCATGTGATTTGCACCCGCACTGTGTTATATGGCTGAGCTCGCATTGGATTCGCACAGAAAAAGGTGCAGGGACTTTTTTTTTTCCCTGCACTGGGATCTGATTGCATTGGTGTTCTCACCGATCTGATTATTTTCCGAATCTACAGTTGGCACTGCGATCTGTGAACCGATCTGGGGTTGTCATTAACATTGTATTGACACCCGCAGTGGTTTGCAGAGGGCAGTGTGAACTGCCTGCGGGACAGATGTGATGCGGGAACGGGTGCTGGAATCACGTTGGTTCCCGCATGGCACCAGTGTGAACCCAGGCTAAATCCGATTCTAAAGCCCCATACACATTATACAATTTTCTGTAGACTTTTGCCTTCAGATTTACCAAAACCATGTAGTATAAGGGCCTGCCTGATTGCTTTCAAATTTAAACTCTTACGGTTTGACCTCATGTTATGTGGTTTTGGTAAATCTGAAGGCAAACGTCTACAGAAAATGATATAGTGTGTATGGGGCTTAACCGTTTACGTAAAACCATTTATATCACCAATGTCTCGTTCCATCACAGAGCTGATCTTTATATTTCATTGTACATTAATAAAATGTCATTTCTTCCATCTAGTTTTTGGCTCAGCTGAAGCTTATGGATTACAGCCTGCTGGTGGGAATCCATGATGTGGAGAGGGCCGAGCAGGAGGATGTGGAGAGCGAGGACAACGAGGGAGAAGAAGAGGGTGAAAGTGATGGGACGCACCCTGTAGGCACTCCTCCAGACAGCCCCGGGAACACGCTGAACAGTACAAAGCCTCTCCTTCCCGGGGAGTTCGACCCAACTATTGACGTATATGGAATTAAAAGCCATGACAGTACGTTACTATATACATTCTATGAAGTTTGCATTTATTATTCCACAAACGTGAAGCAACTTTTCTCATTGTGCAAGTTATCAAAGGTAACACGATTGGTGGACTGAAAGGATTAGTTCACGCCGCCCATATGGCCCTGCCATTCATTCAGTTTTCTGTGAATGAATGCCTACAAGTACCATCAGCCATTGTGGCGGATGGCTTGTAGTTTTCAATGAGCTGAGAGGGCGCAGGTGAGCATTGTTCTAGTCCACTGATCTTTTTGCTCTCAGGTAACTGCGTACAAAGCACAGGGGACAGCTATGCTGAGAGTCTGCAGGAGCTGGACATTGCACCCATGATCTGCTGATCACAGGTACAATGCTCTGCAGGTTCCTTAGAAAAAATATAATAAATGCACATTTTTTTTTTACCTACAAAAAATGTGCATTTATGTATTTATTTTTAAAAAAAAGTGAACTTATCCTTTAACCACCTCCCGCCCAATGACGTCATATGATATCATCTTTTTCTTCTCCCTCCACCCTCTGGTGCGTCTATCGGCTCACCAATACGAGATGGTCCCTGGTCATCTCTGTGACCTTCGGAGGCTGGGCGCGATGTTATGACGTCACGTCCGGCCTCAACAGTTGTAAACCCTGCCGTTGCCTCGGCTGGGAACCCCAGATATTTTTATTCTTTATTTTAGGCTTTCCAGCTTAGAGGCGAGATCTGGGGACCTATAGACCCCAGATCTCGCTGTAAAGAGGACCTGTCCTATTACAAAGGGAAAAGTGTCAAAATATAAAAATAAAAGTAAGATAAACAATATATGGAAAAAAAAAAAAAATTAAAGCACCCCCGTCCCCTTGTGCTCACTCACAGAAGCATATGTACGTCATGCCTGCATATGTAAACTGCGTTCAAACCACATGTAAAGTATCGCCACGGTCGTTACGAGAGCAGTAATTTTAGCCCAGGACCTCCTCTGTAACTTTAAACCGGTAACCTGTAAAACATTTTAAAGCATCACCCATGGAGATTTTTAAGTACCGAAGTTTGGCGCCATTCCACGAGTGTTCGCAATTTTAAAGTGTGACATGTTCGGTATCTATTTACTCAGCGTAACATCATCTTTCACATTAAGCAAACAAACTGGGCTAACTTTAGTGTTTTTTTTTGTTTTTTAATTTATGAAATTTTTTTTTTTTTTAACTATTGAAAAATTGCTGCGCAAATACCATGCGACATAAAAAGTTGCAACGACCGCCATTTTATTCCCTATGGTCTCTGCTAAAAAACATATATCATTTTTGGTGGTTCTGAGTTTTCTAGCAAAAAATTATGATTTTTAAATGTAGGAGAGGAGTGTCAGAATTGGCCTGGGTGGCAAGTGGTTAAGCTGGTCACAGATGTTGCGATCTGTACAATCACCTATTGATCTACCAACAACTATGTAGTGTAAGGGCCTATTGTATAGGTAGGTTCTTGCACTTCTTAGTCGTTTCCAAATCCAAAGCTGTACAATCTACTTTACCAAAGCTACATAGCATGGCCTACCTAAACAGTCCACTCCGTTTGTAGCCATTCAGTCAGACTCTTGCGTTACTAAAGTTCCTCTGTGATGCACTTTGAGCAGGCAGGCATTTTATTGCAGAGAAGACATTGCAGGTCTCTTCAGTAATAAAACATACCTACCTGTCTGCTGACAGCAATCTCTGGACTGTAAACTAAGCTGCCCATGTGCAGCTCAACTTACAGAAGCCGGGCCGATCCTGTGTGCTGGGATGACTAGCTCCTGCACATACGCAGCACACTGGTAGTCCATCGACACTTCCTCCAGCATTGCAAATGAAAGTCCATAAAGAAGTACAGGCAGAGAGCTGGAGGAAGTGTTTGCAGGAACCTGACATTGCACCTGCAATCCATTGATCACGGGTGCAATACTTTGCAGGCTCCTGTAAAAATAAATGAATAAATAAACATGTTATACCTAGAAAAATACAGTATGTGCATTTTATTATTATTTTTTAAAGGTAAACTTCGCCTTTACCTAGAAAATTGGCCAGAGGGTGTGCATGTGCTATAGGTGTTTGTGAATGTATAGCAGGGACATTGTAAGCTCCTCTGGATGATGTGGAGGATGTCCCCTGTAAAGTACTAAGTAATATATTTGTGTTTTGATAAATACACAACATAAATCATTCATCTTGTTTTTTCTGTTCCTGACCAGATGCACCCAGGAAGGAAGTCTATTTCATGGCCATTATTGACATATTAACTCACTATGATGCAAAAAAGAAGGCGGCCCATGCGGCAAAAACTGTTAAACATGGAGTAAGTATGGTATTATTCCTCTTCCCATTGTGGTTACAGGTGACATTTTCAATATATAGGCCTGGGAGTAAATTTTGAGCCTAGAGTACACAAATGGTGGGCATGCTGACAGCCATAAGTACATGAAGTAAAACACGGCGCTGTTTCTGTGGCTTCAGCATATTCATATTATGTCTTCTGGGTCCTCACTACTGGGATTTCTCTGCTACATCAAACACAATCTCCTCTTGAGCATAAACATAAAGCTCATCAACACCCCCCCCCCCAACCCCCACAACCCCCCAAAACAAAAATTGTATATAATAGTTTACCAGTTCTTTTTTTCAGAATTGTTTCCTTTATTATTACTTGATAATCCTGCAAATAACACACTTCCTGTCCTTTCATGACTATGCCTTTTTTCTGCTTTGCACTCTATTCTTCTCTATGGAGCGGCGGGTGTAAACAGACATGTGCCTACAGCCAATTCGATCCGCCAAAAGAGAAATCCAGTGGATCAAATCGAATGGCAGTCGGGTGTCCATAGAGGAGATCGGTCTGTGTCTGTGCCCTCTCTGCATAAGCGGAGTGGACACAGACCTGTCATCCGCGTTCTTAGTGAAAAAATCCCCCCGCTGAGCAAGCTGGTCGCAGCTGCAGTCTTCCCCGTGTGAAAGAAACCTTAGTGTATCCTTAAAAGAGAAGTATGGGTTTCTGTTTTTTTTCCCCATTTATACTTGCCTAGATGGATGCAGCATCGGTTCGATGTTTCATCTGTCCCCCGGTGTCTGTACACTGAGAACCGAGCCATCGAACACCGCCGATGGCTCGGTTCTCACAGATCTCCAACCGGAGAGCTGCTGGCTGTCAATCAGCAAGGCCTCCGCTCTGCTCCTCCACGCTCACTGGAGCGCTGAGCTGTGGAGGGGCGGGGGTCGGCCGACTCAGGCTCTCAGCGGCTCGCCAAGTGGATGAGGCGGCCGTCAGTCCAGGCACCTGGCGGATCCCGGCTCTTGAAGTGGGGATGACGTGTTGCCTGTCCCGACTCTTGTGACGTCAGCAGAGAGCGGACTTCAGCCCGCTCTCTGCTGAAAACAGGTCACAGGAGTGCAAAACAAATTGCACTCCTGTGACCCATAGAAGCATGGCCAAACGATCTCAGGCCATACTTCTCCTTTAAAGCTGAGGCTCAGCCAGTTGCAAAGTTACAAGGCTTTGGGGGTATGCCAAGGAAGTATCCCTTCCTTTTTTCTCCTGTGTGCATAGAATTCTGTATGCTTGGAATGATCCTTTAAGCACTTCATGACCACCCTATAGCAGTTTTACTGCTACAGGGCGGCCACTGTGTGCCAGAAAATATGTGTGTGTGTGTGTGTGTGTGTGTGTGTGTGTGTGTGTGTGTGTGTGTGTGTGTGTGTATATATATATATGTGATCCTGCACTTCCGGGTAGCGGGCGCAAATGCGCGCTGCCGCCAGCTTACTCCTGCTGTGCTTATGCACAGCGGGAGCCATGGACTCTATGTCTACAGGCACTCGCTGATCGTTCGTTACAGAGGCAGAATGGCAGTTTGCCTATGTAAACAAGGCAGGTTGCCTTTCTGCCTGTAGGGAAGGCATGGATCCTGTGTTCCTGCAAAGGAGGGGACAAGGATCCATGTCTTCACTTAGTAAAAGCACCTCCCTCTCTATACACACACTGGCTAAGCACACAGTTAACCCTTTGATCACCCCTGATGGTAACGCCTTTCCAGCCAGTGTCATTCGTACCGGGACAGTGCATATTTCTCTTGCGTTCACTGACAGACGCAGCCCTTCATTGACAAGTGGGTTTATGCACATCCTACTAGGAGTAGACTAGGCCAATAGAAAAAAAGTAAGCTGACCCCTCCCAGGGGGCCGTCCTCACTCCAGCATATAACCCCCCTGCTCTGTATTGCATATCAGTTTTATTATGCCTAGTGCAAGGAGTTAGACCTGGTTCTCTGCTGGGACCTGCGGTTCCCCAATTTTTTTCATCTTTTTGCTTCTCAAGCTATTTGATGAAGACTGCTATCAAGTAGCCGGCTGGGGCATAGAGGATATTTCGAATCCTGGAATTTCCCCAGCACGGCCGACCAAAACGAGCTACCCTTAGCTTTGGTGGGGTCCGCCGCATCGTACCCGTTCCCGTGCGAGTGGCTAGTGGGTATCCCCCACTTGCTTCCGGTGACCGGGCTGTGCTCGCGTCCGGGGCGCGTTTGGCCGGCAGCATCCCTCCCATCGGATGGGAAAAAAGTCTGCATCCGGGTGGCTACCCGCTGCGCCCGTCGAAGTGGTGAGTGACCTCCCTCTTCACCGCCCGCCCCAGGGGTGCGGAAGGGGGGGACTGGGTGACTGGCGGATTTTGGGCTGTCCGGTGGGGGGGTCTTAGGGATGCATTTCTGTCACTGTCCTCTTCTCTCCCCCCCGCACCCCACGCTCGACTGCCTGCATTTTTTCTCTCCGCTGCCATGCGGCGATTTCGTCGCTATTTTGCCGTAGCCGTGGCCACTTTGGGGGCTGTTTTGGCCTCTAGTGGTGGAGCAGCAGCCATTTTGCCGTAGTCGCAGCCTGTACAGGCATGTTTGGGCCTCTTGTGTCCGCTCGGCGTACATGTTTGATGTGCCGGCCTGGAAGAAAAGTGTGCATGCGGTGCCATTTTCTCTCTCTCCTCTCCTGACACCGGTGAAGGCAGCAGCACCGAGGCAAGGGGCGGTCAGCATCCTTCTGGGACGCAGTGCATGAGGGGCAACAGCACACAGCAAGTATAGCTGGTCCTCCTGGGGTGTCAGCGGCGGTGGGCACAGTCCCCCTGGGCATTCTCCCAGTTGTTCTGTGGGCGGTGGTGGGACTCCTTAGGGGGGTGTCGCGGCCTATAGGCCTAGCAAGAGCTCCGGTGGCACAATGGCGACTGAGCCCGCAGGTTTTTCCCCAGAGGGTGCGGCAGACGCGCAGGCTGTGCTGGGGCCTGTGGTCCCTCTGGATCAATTGACATCCATTTTGGGGGACTTCTTTTCCCGGGGGGTGCCGTGCTGTGCAAAGGGGTGTCCAAAAAACGTCCACCACCCCCCCCCCCCGTCTTCGGGGGAGGATTCTGAACCGGGGGAGCCTCCGTGGTCACGGGGACCCCCGTGGAGCTCTCAGAGGGTGAGCTGGAGCCATCCGACCGTGAGGAAGACCAGGGGGCCTGGGTGGCACGCGAAAAGGCGCTGGTGGCCTCCCTGATCACCGATATCCATGCGCCCTTGTGACTGGACCAGGCCGGGGAGTCGCAGGAGGCGTCCTACGTCTGTGGGTCGTTTAGACCGTCACGGACCCCCAGGGCATACCCTTACGATCAATCTTTTGATCAGCTTGTCTACAAGGAATGGCAGCATCCGCAGAATTCCTTTTCATTGCCCAAACGTTTCGCTGTGCGCTATCCCTTTGAGGATATTTTTGTGAAGAAGTGGGCATTCCCCGCAGTGGACCCTCCGGTGGTTCGCCTGAATATGGCAACGACCATCCCATTGGATCTTTTAAGGATCCGGCCGATAGGCGGACAGAGGCGGTATACAAGGCACTGTTCTTGGTGGCGGGGTTGGCCATGAGACCAGCTCTGGCGTCAGCCATGGTGGCGCAATCTCTTACCGAGTGTGCGACTGAGTTGCACAATGAGTTGAGCTGCGGGTGCTCGCCTGAGGCTTCACAGCGGACGGACCATCTGATACAGGGTCTTCGGTACCTCTGTGACGCAGCTTTTGGACTTGCTTCCCATGCTGTCTAAGATGTCTGTTTTTGCAGTCATTATCAGACGGGTGCTGTGGTTACGCTGTTGGTCGGGGGACCACGTGTCTAAAAAGGGCCTTACGGACCTTCTCTTTCAGGGTGGTCGGCTCTTTGGGGCACAATTGGATGAAATCATTAAGGATTTCACCTGGGGGAAGAGTACCTTTCTTCCGGATCCCAGTCGGCGAGAATTCCGCCGTAAGCATGGTCCTGCTCCTTCGGGTCAGAAGAGGTTTTTTTTTGTGCGCCCGGTGCAGCGGGCAAGGGCTCAAGGCCCGGCAAGTCTGCCTCGGGGTCCGGTAAATGGCCCTGGCAGTGCAAGAGCGAAAAGATGGAGGAAAAGTCCTCTTCCGTATGATGGGTTGCCCCCGCCCGAGTCTCATGGGGGGCCGACTTCTGGGGTTCGCAGACAGGTGGACTGCCCGCATTTCCGACCGGTGGGTGCAGGAAGTGATGTCCTCAGGATACAGAATAGAGTTCAGCACTCTACCTCCAGACAGGTTCTTCCCATCGAACTTGCGACTCCCTCAGGGGCGTCGAGAGGCTCTCCTAGGGGCTGTTTAGACGCTCTCCGAATAAGGGGTGATTGTGCCGGTACCTCCACTGGAAAGGTTCCGAGGCTTCTATTCAAATCTATTTGTGGTGCCCACAAAGGGTGGGGTCAGGCCAGTTCTGGACCTAAAAGCGCTAAACCACTTTGTGAGGGCGCGAAGATTCAAGATGGAATCTGTCCGATCGGTCGTGGCTGCCCTGCACCAATGAGACTTCATGGCGTCTATGGATATCAGGGACGCGTATCTCCATGTTCCCATTTGTCCCCGGCACCAGCGCTTTGCGGTGGGGGATCTATATTACCAATTTGCGGCACTTCCCTTTGGTCTGGCCTTGGCTCCTCGGGTATTCACCAAACTGGTGGCTCCGGTGCTGGCGCTCTTGAGGCAGAGAGGCATTGCGGTGGTAGCATACCTCGACGATGTACTCCTGCGAGCGGAGTTTGGCCCTGGAGGAGAATGTGACTATCACCATGGCCTCGTTGAAAGACTTCGGCTGGCTGATCAACCTGCAGAAGTCGACGTTGAGCCCAGACTGGAATGTCTGGGTCTGATTCTGGACACGGAGCAGGCCAAGGTGTTCTTACCCCGGCCAAGTTACTAACACTGCAAGCAGTGGTGCGAACCCTGCTGTCACACCAGTGGTCCTCCTTACGGTTCGGTATGTGGGTGTTGGGGCTCATGGTCTCAGCCTTCAAGGCGATACCCTACACCCAGAGTCACACTCGGCTCCTACAGCGAGCGATTCTGCCATGGTGGGACAAGTCTCCGCTGTCCCTGGACCAGCTGATCAGATTGGATCACCAGACCAGAGGATCGTTGACCTGGCGGCTTCGGGCCCCAGCGCTAACGTTGGGGAAGTAGTTTCTCCCCCTGAATTGGTCGATAGTCACGACGGACGCCAACCTATCGGGGTGGGGGGGGGTCCTGGGGCAGCTGTCTGCTCAGGGCCGTTGGTCAGCGCAGGAATCCCGCCTTCCGATAAATGTGCTGGAGTTGAGGGCGATCAGGCACTGCCTCTCCCACTGGATGGTAAGGCTGTGCGGCCTCCCAGTTCGGGTTCAGTCGGACAATGCCACGGCGGTGGCGTACATGAACCATCAGGGCGCAATGAGGAGCTCGGCAGCGGCTGCGGAAGCGGCTCCCATTCTGAGATGGGCAGAACTTCACGTGCCGGCGATCTCCGCCATTTACATTCCGGGCATAGAAAATTGGCATGGGGACTTTCTCAGTCGCCAGACGCTGGATCAGGGGGAATGGTCCCTACATCCAGAGGTTTTCCCCCAGATTTGCCACAAGTGGGGCACGCCAGACATGGACCTCATGGCGTCCAGGTTCAATCACAAGCTGCAGACCTTCGTGTGCAGAACAAGGGACGCGTTGGTAGCGCCTTGGGGTCGGTATTGGCTCCTGTATGCTTTCCCTCCCATCAAGCTTCTACCGCGGCTACTGCGCAGGGTAGAAGCGGGGGGATTCCGACAATCCTGGTGGCTCTGGATTGGCCTCGGCGCCTTTGGTACACTGACGTGGTGCGGATGGTGACAGATGTTCCCTGGCGTCTTCCGCTGCGCGAAGATCTGCTGTCGCAGGGACCCATCCTGCACCCTGCTTTACCCTTGCTGGCTTTGACGGCTTGGCTATTGAGTCACAGGTGTTGAGGGATAGGGGCGTCTCTGACTCTGTGATCCCTACCATGCTTCAGGCACGTAAGTGTACTTCGCGCAAGATTTATCATCGCACCTGGAAGGCCTATATTGCCTGGTGTGAGGCGGGGGGTTGGAACACTCGCTCTTACGTTGTGTCCCGGGTGCTGGCTTTTTGCAGCAGGGCCTGGATAACAAGTTGGCATTGAGTACTCTCAAGGGTCAGATTTCGGCTCTGGCGATTCTCTTTCAATGGCCTTTGGCGTCACATTCGTTGATACGTACATTTGTACAGGGTGTACGCCATGTGGCTCCTCAGATACGGTCGCTTTTGGCGCCGTGGGATTTGAATTTGGTACTTTCTGTACTGCAGAAACTGCCTTATGAGAAAATTAGAGATATTCCCTTACAATTGCTGTCGCAAAAAGTGGCTTTCTTGGTGGCCATTACATCCGCTAGGCGGGTGTCTGAGTTGGCAGCGTTGTCCTGTAAGTCTCCTTACTTGGTCCTTCATAAGGACAAGGCGGTCTTGCGACCTTCCTCTTCGTTTCTACCGAAGGTGGTCTCCTCTTTTCACATTAATGAGGATTTTGTTCTTCCTTCATTATGTCCGCACCCGTCGCTTCCCAAGGAATTTGAGTTACATTCTTTGGATGTCGTGAGGGTTTTGCGGGTGTATTTGGCAGCTACAGCTTCTTTTTGGAAGTCTGATGCGTTGTGCTGACTGAAGGACCGCGCAAAGGGTTGGCGGCCTCGTCGGCTACTGTCTCCCGTTGGATCAGACAGACCGTGACTCATGCGTATACTGTTCGGGGCAAAGTCCCTCCTTTCTCCTACGTTCACTGACAGACGCAGCTCTTCATGACTTTGTGGGGTTTTATGTTCGTCCTACCAGGAGTTAACTAGGCAGGGAAAAGAAATCAGCTGGCCCCTCCTCATATGCGTACTCAGTGCCAGACAGACTAGGTTGCCCTCTGTCATCGGCTGCTCCGGCGGTTGGGAAACGCGCCAGGAAGTCAGTCGTGTTGCGTAGTCTGAAGGTTTTTCTTCGACATCGACGGTTTATGTGGGCGTTTTGGGAGTGCTGTAGGTTTCTTACATTGAGTTTAAGGAACCCTTCGCTGCCCACGCCTGTATTACTTCCTTCTTGTTTTAGGAGTAATTACACTTTTCTCCTCTGGTGGAAGCCATCTTTGCTTCTCCTTCCAGCGTTCTGGCGGAACAGGAATACTTCCTGGTTCATTCCTCTGAATGTCCTGTTGCGACGGTTGAGTCTGTGGGCGGATCGCCTACAT
>BLSH010374364.1:266817-279011 GCA_018402905.1 Glandirana rugosa | reverse complement strand
GGAGAGCTGCGTCTGTCAGTGAACGTAAGGAGAAAAAGGGATTTTATTAAAACTTACCATAAAATCCTTTTCTCCGAGTTCACTGACAGACGCAGCACCCACCCCTCTGGGCTCTGTTTTGGTACGGCTTGTGTACGAACTGAAGAGCTATACTGTGAGGGGGTTTAATGTAGGAAGAGAGGACGGCCCCCAGGGGAGGGGCCAGCTGATTCTTTTCCCTGCCTAGTTAACTCCTAGTTGGACGAACATAAAACCCACAAAGTCAATGGAGAGCTGCGTCTGTCAGTGAAATCGGAGAAAAGGATTTTACGGTAAGTTTTAATAAAATCCCTTTTTTCTCCTTCGTTCATCGACGGACACAGCGCCTCCTTAATCTTGACCAGTGGGTTATATTGCCTCTCCAGGAATAGGACTAGGCAGAACATAAAACTTGACAACGCCCCATGGGCTGTCCTCAGTCCCTATATAACCCCCTCCCTGCTCCAGGTACTTAGTTTTTTCTGTCTAGTCAGGACCTAGCTCCTTGCAGGGATCTTTTGGGTCCTAGCAATTTTTTATTTTCTTCCTTCCATGCATCTCCTGGGAGAGCTGCAATTAGGTAACGGGCTGGATAATCTAGATCCAGTGGTCTCCCCAGTCCAGCCAGCGAGCGCGTACAGACCGCAGCTACGCACTAGGTCAGCCGCGACAGAGCCTCAACAGATGGAGGCTGGCCCGCGAGTTAAACGTCTCGCAGGGTCGCATACGACCGGGCTTTGCTCCAAGTCGCAGCCTTCCCCTCGCTGACAGCCCCCCACTTTGGTGGCGAGGGTCCTGTCTGGAGCGATACCCGCAGCCGTGGAAGGGGTGAGTACAGTCCCCCCTCCTGTGCGGGGGTGGGGTGGATGCGGGTACTTTCCAGGGATGGTCGGACCTGTCCGCAGGATCCCTCCTCCCATCCTAAAGTCCCTCAGTTGAGCTGGACTCCCCTTCCCCCCCATGAACTAGTGGGGTCCCAGGACAGGCGGAGGGGTCTCCCTCTTCATTCCCCCTCTGTAAGGGCTTGAGCGTGTGTCCTGTCCTGGTGGTATAGGGGGGGTTCCAGTACAGAGGGGCAGTGGAGATCCCTAGGTGCATGCCCTGCTCTGTAGTGCAGCATGAGGTATAGTGCAGTTTAGGGGGTCCCAGTGCAGAGTGCACAGTGGTAGCAGAGAGCACAATAGAATCCTCTAGGTGTTCATCATGCCTAGTGGGGTACAGTACCTTTGTGGGTTCCCTTGCAGAGAGGATCTTGGCAGCATGCTTCAGCATGTCAAACAAATGGGGACCACCTTGGAGAAGTCCAATGACATCACGGCAGCCACTTTCCATTGGTTTCACTGGTCTCCGGCTGGCGGCCATGTTTGTGTAGCCTGATGTCACGCCATTTTTCGTTGGTCTGGAGGACTGAAGTCTGCCGGGGCTCCTCCTCTTCCTCTTTCTTCTCTTCCTGCCCGGGATATAGGAAGGAAGATGGGTTGCTGGTGGTGCTCCTGTCTTTGGAGGTCCCTGTGATCTCTCTCCCTGCTGACAGGTAGACTGGCACTACTAAAGGATCCCCCAATGCTCAAAGGATCTTTTGTACTGCAGGGTCTTCCCTTTCCTGATGGAACCTTAGGGTCACATCTCCCCCACTGATCCCCTCATGGAGGGGGCAGGTCCCTCAGAACCCCAGCTTCCCATGTCTGCGCTGACGGCGTTCCTGGAGTAATTTTGTATCCCGGGTGGAAGTAGCATGTGGGCAAGGGCCCAGGAGGAAGCGTCCCCCGCCTGCTCTGTCAGTCTCATCCAATTCTGAGCCTAATGCCGCTGGGGATGTGGCCCGTCCAAGGGGGCCTAATGTCACGTTTCCTGACCCATCCGATGAATCCTCCACGGTCACAGCAGCGAGTGAAAAAGCGCTAGTGGATGCACTTATTACTGTGGTGCGTGAGACTTTAAAAATGGAGGATGCGGCTAGTGGGGCCACGGATGTGGCTGTGGCTTTTGGTACGCATAAGTCACCTCGTGCACCAAAGGTATTTCCTTATCTGGAATGAAAGAGAATGGGAACAACCAAAGTCACGATTTGTGGTCCCCAAACGTTTTGCAGTACGTTACCCCTTTGAGGAATCGCCTATAAAAAAGTGGACCAGTCCACCTGTGGTGGACCCTTCTGTTTTCAGATTGAATAAAGAAACCATGATTTCAGTAGAGGATTCCCCGTCCTTTAAAGACCCAGCCAATAGGAAAGAAGAGTCTGTGGCACGTAGCAAGTTCACTATGGCAGGTTCGGCAGTGCGACCGATCCTAGCTTCGGCCCTGGTGTCTCAGACACTGACTGAATGGGCCAAGCTTTTGCGCCAAGGTCTGGGGAATGAGCAGATTCCCGCTGCTTATGTTGATTGTGGACCAGTAGGTCCAAGGACTGCAGTTTGTATGTGATGCATCTTTGGATGTGATTCCCCTGCTGTCAAAACTTTGTTTCAGTGGTAGTGATTAGACGTGTGCTGTGGCTTAAGAACTGGTCAGCAGACCAAGCCTCTAAGAAAGCGCTCATTGAGCTGCCCTTTCAAGGCGATCGCTTGTTTTGGGGCTACCCTGGATGACATCATTAAGGGTGTCACAGGGGGGAAGAGTACCTTCCTGGCACAGTCTAAGAAAGGGAAGGGGCCCCCGTAAACATGGGCCTTCCTTATCAGCCCATAAGAAATTATTTCTGGCCCCCGGGACTGCACACAAGGGAAACAGGTCTTTCAAGTCTTCCGCCAGGGTTCCAAGCAATCTTGGTCTGGTAAGCTTAGAGCGGGCTTCCCCAGTCCCGCAGACAAGGCCCCTTCAACATGAAGGTCTGCCCTCACCCACTAATGGGGTGGGGAGACATCTTCGCTGGCTTCCGGCCTCGTGGATCCCCTTGACGCTCACGAAGGAGGTCCACGAGGCCGGAAGCCAGCGAAGATGTCTCCCCACCCCATTAGTGGGGTGATTCTTTTGGGGGTTCGGACCAGGGGGGTCCTTCCTCTGGGCTAACTTCAGGAACCACAGGCTGTGATTCACTGGCCGCTGTCACACAGACATCTTTCTCTCCCGACTTGCATACAAGTTCTGGGTCAGGTGGTATCCACCTTCAAGACAGTTCTGCTTTTGCAGACCTGCATGCAGCTCCCGCAGCAGGTTCGGCTCCACAGGAGGATACCAAAGTTTGTGGCGAGGCCACGGGTGCCTCTAGTAGACGCCGCAGTCGTCTTAGTGCCACTGCGGGGTCAACACCTTCCTCTTCTTCTGCTGTGCCTGCTAAGGATTGAAGCGAAAGTCTTCTGATCATTCTGGTGGCCGTAAACGTCCCTTGGGGGCTGCGCCTCAGAGAGGACCAGTTGTCCCAAGGGCCGGGCTTCCATCCTGCTTTACAGTCGCTGGCTTTAATGGCTTAGCTATTGAAAGCCAGGTACTGAAGGATAGAGGTTTGTCTGGATCAGTGATCCCTACTATGTTGAAGGCGAGGAAGTCGACGTATAGCAAGATATACCATCGTACATGGAAAGCGTACATTTTCTTGGTGTGAGTCGATTGGCGCTCATTGCCAGGTGTCTGCCTTGGCAATCTTCTTTCAGCGACCCCTAGTCACTCTTTAGTAAGTACCTTTATTCAAGGAGTCCGGCATGTGGCTGCGCCTGTACGGTCTCTTTCCACCATGGGATTTGAACTTGGTACTCTCAGTACTCCAGAAACCTCCATTCGAAAATATTCGGGAGATTCCCTTATCAACTTTTTCCCAGAAGGTGGCATTCTTGGTGGCTATTACATCTGTCCGTAGAGAGACAAGGTGGTTCTTCGTCCCTGTCCATCCTTTTTACCTAAAGTGGTCTCAGACTTCCATTTGAATGGGGATATTGTGCTGCCGGCCTTGTGTCCCAAGCTGGCTCATCCCAAGGAATTTGCCTTGCATACCTTGGATGTGGTTCGTGCGATTCGGGTGTATCTGGCAGCCACGGAGTCCTTTCGGAGGTCGGACTCACTTTTTGTGGTTACACAAGGACCAAGGAAAGGGCTGGCCACATCTTCGGCTACCATCTCCAGATGGATCAGACAGACGGTGATTCAGGCCTATTCTATTAAGGGTCAGGTTCCTCTGTTCCCTGTCAAGGCGCATTCTACTCGGGCACTTAGTACTTCTTGGGCCTTCCGTCATCAAGCGTCAATATCACAGGTGTGCAAGGCAGCCACTTGGTCGTCGGTGCATACTTTCACAAATTTCTACAAAGTAGATATTCTTGCATCTGCGGATGCTTCTTTTGGCCTCAAAGTTTTGCAGGCTGCTGTTTAAGAGGGGCTGTTTCCTCTTGATGGGGTGTTTCGTTCAAAACTTTTATTTTTTCAGATGGGGTTCCTATGACCCAGTTAAGGTTCCTGTGTCCTGGTTAGGGCTCTTGTGGTTAGCCTTGGGTTATTTTCCCCACCCCTCATTTTGTTTTGGTACTGCTTTGGGACGTCCCACTGGTCAAGATTAAGGAGGCGCTGTGTCCGTCGATTAACCACTTCAGCCCCAGAAGGATTTCCAGCTTTAGGACCGGAGCCCTTTTTGCGATTCGGCACTGCGTCGCTTTAACTGAAAATTGCACGGTCGTGCGACATTGTACCCAAATGAAATTTGCATCCTTTTTTTCCCACAAACAGAGATTTCTTCTGGTGGTATTTGATCACCGCTGCATCATTTCTGATCGCAGCTATAAACAAAAGAAGAGCGACAATTTTGCAAAAAAACCCAAATTTCTTACTTTTTGCTAAAATACAAATCCAAAAAAAACATTTTTTCACCTGTTTTGGCCAATTTATATTCTTCCTCATATTTGTGATAAAAAAATTGCAATCTGCGTTTATTGATTGGTTTGCGCAAAAGTGGTCGCGTTTACGGATGAGAATTCATTTCTGGGGTTTTTATTTATTTTTACTAGTAATGGCAGCGATCTGCGACATGTCGGACCATTTTGACACTTTTTTGGGACCATTGGCATTTATACAGCGATCAGTGCTATAAAAATGCACTGATTACTGTGTAAATGCCATTGGCAGTGAAGGGGTTAACCTGCAGGGGGCGCTCTAAGGGTTAACTGTGTTCCCTGGGCGTGTTCTTACTGTGTGGGGACTGCCCTAGCTGGGGAAGGGAAGTGGTCACAGCCTCCATGTAGAGGAAGGCTGTAATCACAGCCCTCCCCCCCCCCCCCCCCTCACAGAACAGAGGTCCGTGTTTACTTACACGGACCTCCGTTCTTTCACTCTGGGGGGGGGTGTATCGCGGGTGGCCGGCAGAGTCCAACTCTGCCGCACCCGCTCCCTGGCTCTCCCCGAACACAGTGAGCGCGCGGGCGCTCACTAGGCTCGATCCCGCAGCCGCCGTCATATGACGGCGATTTGTGCAATAGAGCCACTCTGTCGCCGTCAATTGCCGACCAGCGGTCGGCAAGCGGTTAACGAAGGAGAAAATTCAATTTTTGTACTCGCTGTAAAATCCTTTTCTCTGAGTTGATCGGACACAGCACCCACCCCTCTATGGAGTTTTAATACTTCTAATACTTCTTGCTACTAAACTGAAGTACCTGGAGCAGGAAGGGGGTTATATAGGGACTGAGGACGGCCCATGGGGAGTTGCCAAGTTTTATGTTCTGCCTAGTCCTACTCCTGGAGAGGCGATATAACCCACTGGTCAAGATTAAGGAGGCGCTGTGTCCGTCGATTAACTCGGAGAAATTGATTTTACGGCAAGTACAAAAATCCCATTTTTTTTTTTTTTTTTCATTTTGGATAGCATAAGGGAGGGTTATAACCACTGTCAAGGTTTTTTTTCGTCATCTGTATCTCAGTGGGGGAGATTTCCTTTTGCCAAAACAGGAAGTGAAAAGAAATCCCTCCCAATAAATGAATCCCTGATTGTTTCCAGGGTCATCAAAACTAGTTGCCCCCTTTGGGAAGATTCCCACTCCATTACTGTTCTGGGGACAACCCAAAATTTGGGATTGTCTTTTACTTGATAACCGTTGTTCTGCCCAAGTGCCAAACCCGCGTCACTTCTGTTTTTTTAAACCATTATGACGAATTTCTGTTAGTAGAAAACACCGGCAATGGACTACAGTCCATTACCAGGAGATGTTGCATGTGTTAGGAACACAGCAGCTAACAGGGATAAACTTGTCTCCACCTAGGAGGCGGCCATTTTCTTGGTTGGTATCTAAGTGGAGTATAAATATCCGCTCATATATGGAGCACCGGATTGTAGTCCGTTGCCACTGTTTTTTGAAAACACCTATTGTTGAACGTAAACAGAAATTTGTCATAATTAGGAAGTTATCATAGTTTAAAGCAACCGGAAGTGACGTGGGTTTGGCATTCTGCGCAGTTTGCCATTTGGGCAGTACACCGTAAACAGGACAAATAAAGAGGGCGAATCTCCCTAATGGGACACAGACCACAATAAAAAAAAATGTTCTAATCCCATTCTGTCCAAAACTAAAAAAAAATGTTTTGCCTTTAGTTATACAGGGTGGGCCATTTATATGGATACACCTTAATAAAATGGGAATGGTTGGTGATATTAACTTCCTGTTTGTGGCACATTAGTATATGTGAGGAGGGAAACTTTTCAAGATGGGTGGTGACCATGGTGGCCATTTTGAATCCAACGTAACTTTATTCTTTCATGAGTTATTTACAAGTTTCTGACCACTTATAAAATGTGTTCAATGTGCTGCCCATTGTGTTGGATTGTCAATGCAACCCTCTTCTCCCACTCTTCACACACTGATAGCAACACCGCAGGAGAAATTCTAGCACAGGCTTCCAGTATCCGTAGTTTCAGGTGCTGCACATCTCGTATCTTCACAGCACAGACAATTGCCTTCAGATGACCCCAAAGATAAAAGTCTAAGGGGGTCAGATCGGGAGACCTTGGGGGCCATTCAACTGGCCCACGACGACCAATCCACTTTCCAGGAAACTGTTCATCTAGGAATGCTCGGACCTGACACCCAAAATGTGGTGGTGCACCATCTTGCTGGAACTATGATGTCGGTGATAGGGAATTGCTGGCCATCAAGTCGGCTTTGGAGGAATGGCGGTACCTCCTGGAAGGAGCAGCTCACCCGGTATTGGTTTTTACTGACCATTAAAAAAAAAACATATGCTGTGAAGATATGAGATGTGCAGCACCTGAAACTACGGATACTGGAAGCCTGTGCTAGCATTTCTCCTGCGGTGTTTCTATCAGTGTGTGAAGAGTGGGAGAAGAGGGTTGCATTGACAATCCAACACAATGGGCAGCACATTGAACACATTTTATAAGTGGTCAGAAACTTGTAAATAACTCATGAAAGAATAAAGTTATGTTAAAACCAAGCACACCATTGTTTTTCTTGTGAAATTCCCAATAAGTTTGATGTGTCACATGACCCTCTTCCTATTGAAAAAACAAACGTTGGATTCAAAATGGCCGACTTCAAAATGGCTGCCATGGTCACCACCCATCTTGAAAAGTTTCCCCCCTCACATATACTAATGTGCCACAGACAGGAAGTTAATATCACCAACCATTCCCATTTTATTAAGGTGTATCCATATAAATGGCCCACCCTGTACTTTAAATATTGTTAGACCTTTTCTTACTGCCTGTCCCAGTAGAACCCGTCACTAGGACAGGAAGTCGTAAAATATATTTGCAGTGGGAGCACAAACACCAGCAAAAACCCAGGAGACCCCAGCCCCTTTTTTCTCTACTAAGAAAGCTTTTCTGTGTCCCCATTGAAGATGTCCTTTAGCATCCTGTTACTCCTTAATTTTATATTGTATCAAAGCAACATTATATGAACTGAAATCCCTCATAAAGTGGTATAGGCTCTTGAGGTAGCCTTTACTTCCACAGGGAACTGTAAGAACTGGATCTATGGAAGGGTTTGTCCATGGTTAAAAACTCCCTGTTTCCTAAGTAACTTTTTGCTGTCTTTATCTGGTCTCCCAAGCACATGCCATATATCAGTTCTTGGCTGTAATCTTCATTATTATGATGTTTTATTTGTATCAAAATATTAATCAAAAACACAACAAACACTGATCACCACGACGGACATTTCAATTCATCTAAACAAAAATGTTTGCTCATTGGGCATATACAGTATCTCACAAAACTGAGTACACCCCTCACATTTTTGTAAATATTTTATTCTATCTTTTCATGTGACAACACTGAAGAAATGACACTTTGCTACAATGTAAAGTAGTGAGTGTACAGCTTGTATAACAGTGTAAATTTGCTGTCCCCTCAAAATAATTCAACACACAGCCATTAATGTCTAAACTGCTGGCAACAAAAGTGAGTACACCCCTAAGTGAAAGTGTCCAAATTGGGCCCAATTAGCCATTTTCCCTCCCCAATGTCATGTGACTCGTTAGTGTTACAAGGTCTCGGGTGTGAATGGGGAGCAGGTGTGTTAAATTTGGTGTTATCGCTCTCACTCTCTCATACTGCTCACTGAAAGTCCAACTACGCACCTCATGGCAAAGAACTCTGAGTATCTGAAAAAAAGAATTGTTGCTCTACATAGATGGCCTAGGCTATAAGAAGATTGCCAAGACCCTGAAACTGAGCTGCAGCACGGTGGTCAAGACCATACAGCAGTTTAACAGGACAGGTTCCACTCAGAACAGGCCTCGCCATGGTCAACCAAAGAAGTTGAGTGAACATGCTTAGCGTCATAGCCAGAGGTTGTCTTTGGGAAATAGATATATGAGTGCTGCCAGCATTGCTGCAGAGGTTGAAGGGGTTGGGGAGGTCAGCCTGTCAGTGCTCAGACCATACGCTGCACACTGCATCAAATTGGTCTGCATGGCTGTCATCCCAGAAGGAAGCCTCTTCTAAAGATGATGCACAAAAAACCTGCTAACAGTTTGCTGATGACAAGCAGACTAAGGACATGGATTACTGGAACCATGTCCTCTGTTCTGATGAAACCAAGATAAACTTATTGGGTTCCGATGGTGTCAAGCGTGTGTGGCAGTAACTAGGTGAGGAGTACAAAGACAAGTGTGTCTTGCCTACAGTCAAGCATGGTGGTGGGAGTGTCATCGTCTAGGGCTGCACGAGTGTTGCCAGCACTGGGGAGCTACAGTTAATTGAGGGAACCATGAATGCCAACATGTACTGTGACATACTGAAGCAGAGCATGATCCCCTCCCTTCGGAGACTGGGGCGCAGGGCAGTATTCCAAGATGATAACTCCAAACACACCTCCAAGACGACCACTGCCTTGCTAAAGAAGCTGAACGTAAAGGTGATGGACTGGCCAAGCATTTCTCCAGACCTAAACCCTATTGAGCATCTGTGGGGCATCCTCAAATGGAAGGTGAGGAGCGTAAGGTCTCTAACATCCACCAGCTCCATGATGTCACCAAGAGGGTTAAGGCAGTGCTGGAAAATAATGGTGGCCACACAAAATATTGACACTTTGGGCCCAATTTGGACCTTTTCAATTCGGGGTGTACTCTCTTTTGTTGCCAGTGGCTTAGACATTAATGGCTGTGTTGAGTTATTTTGAGGGAACAGTAAATTTACACTGTTATACAAGCTGTACACTCACTACTTTACATTGTAGTAAAGTATAATTTCTTCAGTGTTGTCACATGAAAAGATATTATAAAATATTTACAAAAATGTGAGGGTTGTACTCACTTTTGTGAGATACAGTATGTGTAGCTTCAATTAGTCTCCATGTACACTTGGCGGTCATTTACAGTGGGAAGATGCAAAACACCGCAAAATCACGCTGTGGTTTTGCGTTTTCATGTGGTCTGCGATCAAAACATTCTTCCATGTTCAGGAGAGGGAGGTTGAACCTCCATCTAACTGCAGCAACTCCTAAACTCTGCTAAAAGCCTATGTGCACATGGACACGCAGGTTTTATGGAGCTGAGTTTAAAAGCTTTGGCAAAAAAAAAAAAATGCCAAAAGCTCCAAAACTCAAGTTTATGAGCTGCTAGTGTACATGGAGCTTAATGCCTGGTACACACTGAGTTTTTTTCCGTTCAACCCAGCGGCTCTTAGTTTTCTAGCATGCTCAGCCAGCTTCTGTCAGACTGGCTGCCATACACATGGGCCGAATGGTGGCTGTTTTTTTATTAAACTGGCCGATGTCTCCCGACATTTGGCCTGTGTGTACAGGGCTTTATAGACCTATTGGACAATTGTAAAACATACATAAAAAGTTCAATTTTATCTAATTTAAGTAAACTTGTAACTCCTATTCAGATGGCTCCACAGATAGGCAAAGCAGACAGATGAATAAGGCAACAATGGGTTGCACTATTGTGTACTAATACAGTAAATCTGATTTGGTCATATGTAATCATAGTTGCCTCTAGATGTTCTATATCAATGCTAAGATGTAATTTTCCTAAAGAAGTGAACGGTGCCTAATCATACAATATTAGATGGTATTTTCTCATTCATGGTACTATGGTGATAAAAAAAAATAAGTAACCTGTTTTACATCACATTAATCAAGATAGTATATAGGGCTAGTCTTGCCTCAATATATTATACGCTGGTGGCAGGATACTCATAACTGCATCCATTAAGATAGGGCTAGTATTGCCTTAATATATTATATGCTCATGTCAGGGTACTCATAATAAATCACGCAAATAATAGGAGCTTTTGTTCAAAACATTCCAAATGGCCATCTGTGTTACACCTGTGCACTCAAATGCCAGAGCAGTTCTGCATACATAGACTTTAATGGCATATAGCCAGCCACAGTTGGGGAATTATGTTGTACTGAATCCCTGGATCAACCACTGCTCAGAGTGCTAGTTGTCCAACAAACATGGAGTATAGTTTGCTACCTATTATCTCTTGCCACAGTCACCAAACCGCTAGTAGCAATGTCCTGGAGAGAAAGTTGGAGGAATAGGTCAGGTGGTTCGCAAACCAAATGTCATTGCATTCATGCCATTGTAAGCAGAAAGCCATGGTATCCATATATCTGGAGCTCACTGCAGGGAATACACCAGGCCACGTGTACTCTGATGCCTTTTGGCCCATATAGGTACTTCCTCAGAGGATAAGGGAAATGGGTGAGAGAAGGTGCATCAGGACTGCAGTGGTGTAGAGATTTTCTATAGGTTTCTGGACATACACTGATCAGCTATAAAATTATGACCACCAACCATAACCAAGGCATGGACTCCACTAGACCTTTGAAGGTAGGCTATGGTATCTGGCACCAGGCCTTCAGTAGCAGATCCTTTAAATCCTGTAATTTGCTAGGTGGGGCCTCCATGGATTGGATTTGTTTTTCCAGCACATCTCACAGATGCTCAACTGAATTGCGATCTGGAGAATTTAAGATTAATTGCTGTGTATAATTACTTTGTTTGGTGTGGCAAAGCTGTATACATAAATTGCAAGGGAATATGCTAGGTGGTTGTTTCCATTTGATGAAGTGCTCCTACATATGCCAGCTTTGTTCTGATCGGCCACACTATCACTTTCTGCTGTTTATGTGTTCAAGGCTAACAAAGTTCTCCCCAAGAACAAGATGTCATTTCGAAAGTCATTTTCAATAGTCATAAATTTGTAGCTTTCATTACAATAATACCTTGTATTTCTTTTTTTTCTTTTCTTTTTTTTTTTTTTTAACCACTCAGTTGACTCGCATTCTCCCATTATGTGTGGGGGATCATTTTCGGGGTTTTCACTTATTGTGAAATCCCTTTAAGATCACATCATTGTGGTATTTCTTGCTTGTTGGCTTTTACTAGGGGGTGTGTATTACCCTCTTACGCTCAGTTGACTCACCAATTTTTTTTTTTTTTTCTTTTCTTTTTTTTCTTTATGTTCCATAATAACATTACTTTCGATGTTTAAATACTGATAACTTTTACTGAAAGCTTTACTGTAGAACAAGAACCCCTCTTGAAACAATCGGAACTTGTGTATTTGTCGTCTTTCACTATCACACCGGCTAGTCTTGTTTCGACCGTATACATCCTCGTGAAGTAGTTTACCTTTGTTGGTGGATCGTATAAGGGAACGTTAAATACATATGTCGAAACGGTGTGGTTTGTTTCATTAATATGTGTCGTTAATTAGAATTTAAGAGGTCTAGCGTTAAGTCAACTCGTAGACACTCTACACGACCTTTTTGTTTAGGTTA
>BLSH010374364.1:242808-262936 GCA_018402905.1 Glandirana rugosa | reverse complement strand
CAAGAGAGAGAGAACCCCTTAGCTACTAAGCAATTTCATGTATCCGCAAATATTCCTTTCTCCATACTTTATAGGAATTTAATTCCTTCTAACATTGTTCCCCCTCCAAGGTACCTCTGAACCCCATTAAACCTTCTGATGCTTGGCTTTATTTTTTTCCAACCAACCCTTCACCCCCTCTGGGGAGTCAAAAAACTGTGTTCCTTCATCTGTAGTTATCCTCAAACGGGCAGGATATAGTAGAGCGTATCTTATCTGAAGTTGTTGCAGAGACCGCTTTACTTCTATATATTTAGCTCTGCGCCTTTGGAGATCTTGGGAGAAGTCTGGATAAATAGAGACCTTTGCTTCCTTAACATACATACTGCCCTTTTCTCTAGCCCCTTGGAGAATGATGGATCTGTCCCTATAGTTGGATACTTTGGCCACTAAAGGTCTGGGGTGGCCCCCCTCCTGGGGTGGGTGGAATGGCACCCTGTGAGCCCTCTCTATGAAGAAGTGAGGGGACAAAGTATTCTCTCCAAAAGAGTCTCTGAGCCACTTCTCCAAAAATGTCACCGGGTTTGCGCCTTCGCTCCGCTCGGGTATACCCACAATCCTGATATTGTCCCTCCGGAGTCTGTTCTCCATGTCATCGATCTTGGAGGTATACATGTTCACCTTCTCTTTCAGTTCCTGGAGTGTGTTCCTGATTGGGTTATTTTCATCCTCCAAGGTACTGACCCTTTCCTCCACTGCCATCGTTCGCGCCTGGATATGCTGAATATCCAGGCGAACATGGGAGACCTCCTCCCTGATGCCCCTCATTTGTTCAAAGAGTTCACATAGGGTGGACTTGCATGTATTCACTGCCTGCAAGACCTCCATTAACGAGGGCCCTACTAGGGGTGCCGGGGACAGCTCATTAATGGAAAATTCAAAGTCCGCTTTCCCAGAGGTGGAGGCCATATTGGTGTCCAGACCTTGGCCTTTAGCAGGCTGACCTTGGCTCTTCCTAGTGGAGTTGCTTTCCTGCTGTATTTTGGTCTGGGATTGCTGCCCCCCTTTGGCCGCTAACCCAGCAGGGGTGTGGGCAAATTTCTCCAATTTGGCCGCGGCAGCCTGGGCCGCTTTAGGTTTGTCTTTAACAGTTTTCTGTGTTTCGTTCGGGTCTGGTGGACCCACATCCTCTCCTTTCTTTTTCACCATGGTGATCTATGTCCTTTCTACAAGGCTGGTTTTACCTACTTCCCCTGTTTGCGTATTACCCCTCGGGGTTGGTCTATCACGGACACGCCGGCAAAAAAAAAGTACTCGGCCGACCTGATTAGGAGTGCCAAGAATGCAGTTAAGGTGACGAGTCAGTTGTCTGGGACCTGTGTGGTGTCCCAGCTTCTGTGGTCCATACTAATCTACATAGGTTCAGGGCCTATATGAATGATCCTTGAAATGTAGAAGCAGACTATGCGCAGCTACTGAAAATCCAACGTTTAATTTGGCACTCCGCTATCTGTGTTTTTTTATTTGTATGTTCCCAGACAGGAGAAGAATAGCACCATATAAGTTATATAAGTTGAACTGGTCATCAGCTTATATTGATACTGCTAGCTGCCGGGCCAGTGTTCTCCTGTTCTGCAGGCCGAGCCGCCAGGCTGGGACCCTGCACTCAAAGTCACCACTGATCCACGCCCTGATAGGGCAAGAAAATACGGCAAATATGTGCAAAAATAAAAAGAGTATGTGCAAAAAGTGCTGTGTGGCTATTGAATCGAATACATGTGTATTAATTCTATATGTGCGTTTGTCTTATTCCAAAGTAGCAAAAAGTCACCCACTATGAACAGTAATTCATCAGACGCTTAAACATATTAAGTCATTACCACCTATTTCAATCAATAAAAATAGAAATAAAAATGTGCGTTCTTCAAAACCGACGTTCTTGGGAAACTGTTTTTGGCAAACATATACAGTCCAAAATATTCAAATTCATAAGGAAGATAAGTGAGCAGTCATCATAATATCATTAGAAATTGGACATCAAAGTTCATGGAGTCCCAGGGATTCCATTAGGGCGTGATCCTTCTTATTTTTAACCCTTGCATGTCAGAGTATTTTGGATACCATCTCATCTGCTTAGCGGAGGTCTATCCCCTGGAGTGATACCAACACCAGTGACAGCTTGGATGCGGTTTACCTCTACAGGGGTACCGTTATCTGGTGATTGGGCGCCACCCCAGGCCCTTCAACCTCCCAAACAGGAGCCGTCAGCCTCCGTCGCGGGGCCGGGTCTGATGGAGGGCCGACAGACCTTCACGTCTCCCCCCTCGTCAATAAGGGGAAGAACGAGCCGGCCGCCAGATCTTCTCCCGGCCCCTGCAATGCCGCCCACCAGTCCCTGTACCTTCACACCCTGCCCGGGTGCCCAGACCGTGCTCCTACGAGCTTTCTGTTGCAGCCACGGTATTGCATCCGCCCGCCGGGTTCTTTGTCTCCTGTCCGGCTCGTCGCCTCGGCAGGGGCTCTCTCACAGGATCTGTTGGAGCTAGTGCGAGGCACACCGCACGCACATCCACCTACTCACATCCTCTTCCGGTCACGCCCCCCCTGTGATACCTTGTATTTCTAATATGATGTTCCTATGCAGGTTTAACAACACTTTATTCCAGTCTCCTAACTTTGTTCCTGTGTTGTCACCCTTTAACAGGTTCTCCCAAGAGAGACTACAAGCCGTACCAAAAAGACTTTGCACAGACATGTCCAGTCTTGTGGCCATCAGAAAACCCTCCCTGAGAAATGAAAACTGTATTTTAAAGTGGTTGTAAAGGCTGAAGGTAAAAAAAACCTTGTGTGTGCTGCTCCCCCCACAGCCCCCCTAATACTCAACTGAAGCCCCCTCTCGATCCAGCGATGTAAAAGAGAGCCTCGGCTGTCCTGGGACTCCCTCTCCTCATTGTCAGAGACAGCATTGGAGCCATTGGCTCCCACCGCTGTCACAGAGCCAGTGAGCTAGGAGAAGAGAGTGGGGTCAAGCCGCGGCACTAAGTGTCTTACGGAAACATAGAGAAGGGCTCAGGAGTGAGCACACACCAGTGCCCCCATAGCAAGCAGCTTGCTATTGGGGGCACTGGTCAAGAGGGAGGAGCAAGGAGCATCTGTGGGGGACCAGAGAAGAGGATCAGGGTTGCTCTGTGCAAAACCACGTTTGTTTGTTTTTTAAAGTCAAACCTTTAATACCACTTTAATTAAAAAAAAAAAAAAAAAAGAAAACACCATGCAGTTTACAATACCCATTGCTTCTGAAGCCTGCCTTTTAGTTACACAAAGCCACGGGATTTCATTGTGCACCATTACAACCTTCTAGCTGCCAGTGTCTTAACAACCAAAGACATCATCAGTTGATAAGGAGGATGTTAGTCGCCTGCATTGCATCCTTGCCCCTCTCCATCAGTGTTGGGGGTCACATTAGCTGAGTGATGGAAAAAAAACTGAGGGAGAAGAGAAACACTGGAATACTAGTCAATACCAGTTTGCAAAAGTGTATTGGCTTTTGAAGAATAAATCACCTCTAATGTTGGGTGTCCGACGTGGATGTTGCTACATTATGTAAAACTGTTAGACATTTCATGCATTTTAGAATGGAGCGCCTCGAAACTTTTCATTATTTTTTAAAGGGTGCCTTGACTAAAAAAAGGTTGAGAAACACTGCCCTAGATTGATCATTTGTTTGCCAGAGAGCAAACGTACAAAATCAGATCAAATACTTTTTTCCCTCACTGCAGATCTACAAATTACCTAAAAGAGAGAGTGCTATGAAATTAGCATGTTACTGAGGCTGGGTTCACACCTATGCTAATTGGATGCGGCTTAGACCGCATCCAATTCGCATGACACTTGAAAACACATTATTTTCAATGTGTCAGGTTCACATAGATGCACAGAAAATGTGTGCGTTTTCTTTGCAATGCGGTGCAAATTCCCTGGCCATTCTGTTCAATGGGATTGCATCTGACCCGCATATGTGCTTTGCATTGAATGACGATTTTACGGGGATCTTTCCCCTACTTACTGCACCTCCCCCCAAGCAGTCGATGCGCTGCGAGTACGAACAGGAGCCGCCGTACGGTGGCTCCGCCCCTTCTCAGCAGCAAACGCCCTGGAATTCGCACCGCAATGGTGTGAATCCAGCCTTAAAGTGGTTGTAAACTCTGTTACACCACTTTTACCTGCAGGTAAGCCTATAATAAGGCTTACCTGTAGGTACCGGGAATGTCGCCTAAACTTGCACAGTTTAGGAGATATTCACTGCATACTCTGCTGCCGACATCATCGGTGCATGTCCATTGAAGAAACAGCGCGCTGGTGCCGTTCCTTCAAGGCCCCTGCCATGATCGGTGGCCCCCGTGCACATGCGTGGCAGTGACGTTATCGTGGCTCCGGCCAATCACAGCGCTGAAGCCCGCAAACCCAGAAGAAGCACTGGGAAACATGTTGCGGTGTTCGGGGACCGCTGCAACCGCTTCGATCTAAGGTAAGTATTTCATAATGAGCTAGTATGTGATGCATACCATCTCATTATGCCTTTGTCTTGTAGAGATTTTTTTTTTGAGGTTTACAACCATTTTATGTAAGTGCTATGCGATCAACATATTTAAGAGAGTTCTATGAGATATTTATATTCATGAGTGTGCTGTGAGATGTGCACGTTAACTGAGGGAGTTATCTAAGAGAGTGCTATGAGATTGTCCCATTACCTTAGAGAAAGTGCTCCATTGGCTCCTGCTTTCTGTCAATCACAGGCAGTGAGAAGGCAGTGGGGGGCAGGGCTGAGCCATGCTCTGTGTGCCAATGGACACACAGCTGACTCAGAGGAAGCAGATTTCTATGGGGGCACTCAGCAGGTGGAAGGAGCGCGGGCGAGGGACCCGAGGAGAGGAGGATTGGTGCTGCTCTGTGCAAAACTATTGCACGGAGAAGGTAAGTGGAACATGTTTATTTTAATAAAAATAATGCCTTTAGAATCACTTTAGGTGTTTTTTGGCATTTGGTCTTTAACTGGTATGTACTGGTATATACACATCACAAAAGGCACCCAGGGACTCTGTTTTCAAATCATTTTAGCTATTCTTGATCTCCTGAAAATTCTAGTGTTTGTCATGTTGATCCTCTGGCCCCAGCATGGCACAGAGGACAGAAGAACAGGGCGTCACAGGAAATCTCTTTAATTGACAGACAAAAGAGCAAACACCTATTTTAAAAGAATGGAGAAAATCTAGAATCTCTTTCTGCTTTCTTTTTTTCTTTTTACTCCGTGTCTTCACTGGGAAAATCCCCTGTCATTCACATCCTGGGGACACTGACATAGATAGGAAGTGGAGGGAAATCTCCCTAATGGGGACACCAGAAGATGTTCTAACCATCCCCCCCCCCCCCCCCCCAATTAAACGAAAACAATATTCCTGGCTGGAGCTAGGCTTGGACAATTCTAATGTTTATGTTTTTCATGTTTAAACAGTTCATGATGCAATGACTTCAAGTCATTGACTGGAGTCAAACATTAATTTCAACATGGTGCTAATCTGGGATAAGGTGGACTGTTTTACTTTTAGAAATTTAAAGATCTGCTTCAGTATATGGAGTGCATTGATATGGCTCTTGAAGATAAAATAATATCACTATGTCATAATGTCAGTAATGATGTCACTCTCTAAGGGGTGGCTGTCTGAGGAAGTAGAGGGCACAGAAAAAATAATTAAGGTACTATAAACTTGGATTTGGGCTTGAATGTCATTTCAGAAACTGATTTCAGTCTTAATAAATCTTCAGTTTTCATTAAAAAGAATACCTGAGCTTTTAGTTTTGTTTCAGTCACTTGGATTATAAGCGTACTCTTTTTTGACAGAAGTTTAGGGGATTTTCTCTATCATCTGAATTATACTGTATACTTTTTCAATTATTAGGTTGTCATTATGGATATACAGTTTATCACAAAAGTGAGTGCACCCCTCACATTTTTGTAAATATTTTATTCTATCTTTTCATGTGACAACACTGAAGAAATGACACTTTGCTACAATGTAAAGTAGTGAGTGTACAGCTTGTATAACAGTGTAAATTTACTGTCCCCCTCAAAATAACAACACACAGCCATCAATGTCTAAACCGCTGGCAATAAAAGTGAGTACACCCTGACGTGAAAATGTCCAAATTGGGCTCAATTATTATTATTTATTATACAGGATTTATATAGCACCAACAGTTTTCTCAGCGTTTTACAAAATGAAGGCAGACTTTACAGTTACATCACAATTTGGTACAAGAGGAATCAGAGGGCCCTGCTCGTTAGAGCTTACAATCTAAGAGGGTCAATTGATACAAAAGGTAATAGCTGTGGGGGATGAGCTGATGTAGAAAGTAAGACAGTGTATTAATTAGAAGCAGGATAGGCTTCTTTAAATGGAAAGGTTTTCAGACTTTCTCTTTAAAGCCATTTTCCCTCCCCGGTGTCATGTGACTTGTTAGTGTTCTCAGGTGTGAATGGGGAGCAGGTGCGCTAAATTTGGTGTCACTGGAAGTTCAACATGGCACCTCATGGCAAAGAACTCTTTCAGGATCTGAAAAAAAGAACTGTTGTTCTACATTAAGATGGCCTAGGCTGTAAGAAGATTGCCAAGACCCTGAAACTGGGCTGCAGCACAGTGGCCAAGACCATACAGCGGTTTAACAGGACAGGTTACACTCAGAACAGGCCTCGCCATGGCCAACCAAAGAAGTTGAGTGCACGTGCTCAGTGTCATATCCAGAGGTTGTCTTTGGGAAATAGATGTATGAGTGCTGCCAGCATTGCTGCAGAGGTTGAAGGGGTAGGGGGTCAGCCTGTCAGTGCTCAGACCATACGCTGCACACTGCATCAAATTGGTCTTCATTGCTGCTGTCCCAGAAGAAAGCATCTTCTAAAGATGATTCACAAGAAAGCCCCCAGTTTGCTGAAGACAAGCAGACTAAGGACATGGATTACTGGAACCATGTCCTGTGGTCTGATGAGACCAAGATAAACGTATTTGGTTCAGATGGTGTCAAGCGTGAGGAGTACAAAGACAAGTATGTCTTGCCTACAATCAAGCATGGTGGTGGGAGTGTCATGGTCTGGGGCTGCATGAGTGCTGCCGGCACTGGGGAGCTGCAGTTCATTGGGGGAACCATGAATGCCAACATGTACTGTGACATAATGAAGCACAGCATGATCTCCTTCCTTTGGAGACTGGGCCACAGGACAGTAACCCAACATAATGACCCCAAACACACCTCCAAGATGACCACTGCTTTGCTAAAGAAGCTGAGGGTAAAGGTGATAGACTGGCCAAGAATGTCTCCAGACCTGAACCCTATTGAGAATCTGTGGGGCATCCTCCAATGGAAGATGGAGAAGTGCAAGGTCTCTAACATCCACCAGCTCCGTGATGTCATCATGGAGGAGTGGAAGAGGACTTCAGTGGCAACCTGTGAAGCTCTGTTGAACTCCATGCACAAGATGGTTAAGGCAGTGTCGGAAAATAATGGTGGCCACACAAAATATTGACACTTAGGGCCAATTTGGACATTTTCACTAAGGGTTGTACTCACTTTTGTTGCCAGTCGTTTAGACATTAATGGCTGTGTGTTGAGTTCTTTTGAGGGGACAGAGAAAACTGAGTACTGTCCGTGATACTTTTTTTATTTGCACTAACATAAAACAAGCTTTCGGGGTATCTCCCCTTCTTCAAGGTCCAAGCAGTACTGCTTTCTCTGGCACTATTGCACTAATACGACAATCACCTCAAGCAATTTGAGGGGACACCAAATTTACACCGTTCTACAAACTGTACACTCACTACTTTACATTGTAGCAAATTGTCATTTCTTCAAATATCTACAAAAATGTGAGGGGTGTACTCACTTTTGAGAGATACTGTATATGGAGCCTCATTTTTGTGATGTAGAGTTATCTTTATTTTCCTTGTTTTTTTTTAATTAATAATATATTGAACCTAAAAAGAATACCTGATGATCTTGCCATGAAGGGCCTCGTTTAGGCCCTTGCTGTTATAGGATGACAACTGTCTCCTACTTGTGCTGCTATGCTGTCACTGTGTCATATGCACCCCTGGTGGAAACTACATGTGGCAACACACGGGAGATGATTTACTAAAACTGGAGCACTCAGAATCTGGTGCAGTTGTGCATGGTAGCCAATCCACTTCTAACCTCAGCTTGTTCAATTAAGCTTTGACAATAAAACCTGGAAGCTGTTTTCTATGCAGAGCTGCACCTTATTTTGCACTCTCCTGCTTTAGTAAATCAACCACACGTTGCACGGGCATGGCTCATTGTTGAAATTATCAGCAAGCCTGTCCAGAGTAATGATGTGCAGTCGATGATGGAGTGAGTAGACAGGAAAGGACTGAAAGAAGCTAGAGGAGATCAACAGCACTTAGATGCAAGAAAGGATAAAACCAAGGTGAAAACAGTATTTTATAAAAAGAAAACCATGACAGTTGTTTATGATATACAGTTGTGTTCTAAATTTCAACCAGTAAGAGTTCACTTTGAATACTCAGCAAAAAAGATAATAATTCAGCTCATTACAAATATGTTTTATAAATAAAAACAAAGAAAATACTGTATATGTTAAAAATGACTGAAATACGGTCAGTTTTACACTCTAATATTCTAATTCTTCTATTCTAAACACACCCTTTTTTATTTAGCATAATAATAAAAAAAAAATATATGCATTTTTATCATAGTAGCTATAAAACTTTAAAATAAAATGCATTGAACATTCTAACATTACATTATCAAATTCATCATTTGTTTTTGGTATACATACTTTGCAGGTTATTTCAGGGTACCAATTATGCACTATACACTTGATTGTTACATTTACACTCTCTACATAGCTCTGCTAATGATCAAAGGCCAGAATTGAATTAGAAAGTCGTTGTGTATGAAAATGTGAAAAAAAATCCATATTCAAAGTTTTAAAAAGTGCCTGACAGGTAATAGGAGTTATGTGTCTATGGCTATGATGAAGGAAAAGAAAAAAAAATCACACCTGGCCACAAGAGGGAGACAACTTCCTTATCTACTAAAAGAACAAGTCAACCTGATACTTCAGCTAAACAAAGCACAAAGGTTGGTATTTATACAAAGGTTGGTATTTATACAAAGGTTGGTATTTATACCGTATAAGTACTGCATGTAAGCAAGTATATCTTAGCTGTAAAAAAAAAAAACAATGATTTAAACTAGAGTCAGTTATTTTCTGCCAATTTTTATTTGTGTGTCTTTAAGAAAACCTGTTACCCCAGCAAGCTCCTGCTGCTTTTATTTCTTTATAAAGTGTTCTAATGTCTGCTAATAGATTTTGGAAAGAAAAAGAATCTGTGTCAATGCAATCAAATTTAATATCTTTAATATGCAGGAAACTAGCTTGTGTACAGAGCAATATAGTATATTAAAGGGTAACAATGAAAAAAATAATAATAATATATGATGAAATCTAGCAATAGATGATGAAATGTGATGAAATCTACCAACTTGGCAATTATTGTTTTATTAATCACCCCCCCCCCCCCCCCATAACATCGGTGTTATAACAGCTTTTAGGGTTAAAATGGTTAAAGCAGAACTCCGGGAAAAAACTTTTTTTTTTACATGTTCCTTTGCTAATTTCCTACCTTCACTAAATATGACATTCATCTTCTTAGCTCAGCAGTTTCCTCGTAATAGCCGAGTAAAAACGTTACTTGGCAGGGATTTCCTGTTTGTAAGACCGGTCGCTGCTATTCCTCCAATTCCCTCAGCCACCGGTCTTGTCACTTCCCAGTTGTAGTCCTATCTACAGGAAGCAGGGATGTAATTCTGTCTCTGCTCGCTGTAGTGGGAGGACGGGACTCTGAGACGCCGGTCTGTACCACCCATAGAGGCAGTACAGACCTTGTCCTAGAAATAACAGCCCCCCAGACTGTTCAGAGTCAGAAAGGCTGCCTCTGTGTGTAACATGCTGCCTGTAAAAGTTTCACATACAGTAGTTGCCTAATATAAGAGTGTATGTGAGACTGTCAGGTAATATAATTACTTGTAGTGAGGAAATTGGCTATGAAAACGAACCAGTGATGTCGGGGGTGGGCGGGATTGAGCAGCTATCAATATATATATCGGGGGGGGGGGGGCCTGGTGGGGGACAACTGAAATCTGTTGATGTTTATTAATGCCAAAAGAAAGTGCAGTGCTAATCAATAACACAATAATGGTGGAACCCTCTAATATACGATAATCTCAATAAACGTCAATATTACCACAATACCGGTCTCTGTGATATGTAACATCACATATAATACACATCACACTGAAAACAAGATATAAGTACCTGAAAGAAAGAAATAAAATAAAATACAAAATAAAACTTAGGGAAAGTGGAAACCCCTTCTATAGATATTGGCCATACAGAATTACTTCATGTGCAATAATTCCAGTGATATGCGATTTCATATGTAATACACATCAAAAGGAGAATATGACATAAACATTTTGTTATCTGCTGTTCTGGCTGGAGCTGGAGAGAATTAATGAGAGTAGACTACATAGAATGAACTAAACGTGCACATGGTTGCTTTACAGTTATAAGAATTTTCCCTCCCTGTCTGTGTTGTGCTCAGTTGTGTGGCTGCAGAATGAGGGGTGTGATTTATGTTGAAGTGGGAGAGTTCACATTTAACATGTACAGGCCTAGTGTACCTCCCACATTCGTTGCAATTCCAAAGATTCATGGGAAATGCAGTTTTATTACAGTGTAGAGAGAGGACAGGATATGATGCAATCACTGTTCTAACAGCTCCTCCTTGGCAGAATACATGATGCATGATGAATTACAGGGCTGGCTTTGGCTTCCTGAAAATTCAATTAGACTTTTCTCTTCAATGATCAGGAATTTCACAGTGTTTTGTATAGGGGGTGTACTAATGGGGGATTTTTTGCAAATCCCAGAGTTCTGCTTTAAGGCTACAGGCACACAGACGCAAATACAGACATATGGCCATACAGCATAAAATATGGCTGTTATTACAGCGCCCATGTTACAAAATACACCTGTATTCACAATTGCACATGCCTGTATCCTAAATCCGAAAAGGAGTTTGCTAGAATTTAACGTGTTTGTTTCTACTTTAAAGAGTTACTTCGCTCAATCTGGTGCTTGATAATTCAGGGGGGGCGTCAAACCAACAACACCCCCTCCCCCCGAGATGGACATGAATGCAGGGAACCCCCCCCCCCCCTTGGCGGGAGACGGACGATCTCCAGTCCTTACCTGCTCGGGATGACTCAGATTTCCCCTCCTCCACCCTCCCCTGTCCGAGCCAGAGAGTGCTGGGTGGATGAGCTGCTGTGGGTGAGCCATCATGGCAGCTGGTGGGTCGTTCGGTCTTCCCCTTGCTTCTACTCCAGCTGTGTGTCTCCTCCCTCCTCCTCCAACTAGGCCAATAAGATCACTTCTCCTTTCAGCTAATCGGGAAACACGACCTGCTTCCTGATTGGCGGGGAGGAGATTTATTGATAATAGCGAATATTCAGTGCACTGCGCCCGAGTCCACCCTTTTGAAGCCTATTAGAGCCTCTGGCTCTAATCACGTGCTTAAAAAAAAAAACATTGGAATCCATGCATCCGGCACCCTGTATGTAGATTAGGGGCCGGACGCATGGATGGGGGGGCAGCGCCCATGTGTGCCGCCACTGCTCAAACCCCCTTCTTGATTTTTTTTTATATTCCCTGCATACCTGATGCTAGGTTATCCCTAATTCAGATATTTACCAAACCAGCAGATCCAACGTGTTGTCCTGCTGCAATCCACTTCTCTTCTGCTACCCTTCAGGCTCATCACCGTCATCTTCCTTTGTGATGTCATCAGGAGGAGGCTGTCTCCTCTGGGTTCAGGCAGCCGCCTCCTGATGACTTGCCACCAGGCCTGCAACCGCCACCCCGCTCCTTCATCAATAGGAGCCAATGCCTTCTGAGATACATTATGTGCATATCCTGGGAGGCTCCAGGAGCATAGCATGTGACGTGTGCCTAGGCCAAAATGAAGGAGGGGGGTGGGCTGGAACGCAAACAATAACAAATGAGGTAAATAAACATAAAAGGGGGGGTTGGAGAGTGTAATTTTAGAACAAAGGTTCTCTTTAAAGACCATTTAAACTACGTGTCCAAAGCTGGCCATATACTAGTAGATTTTCTTAGAAATGTTTGTGAAAAATTTGTCCGAACATTTGTGGAAATTGCACGTTTGATGACTTGACGAATGTTGTTTGAAAGTACTTCAAAATTTAGTTTCTTTTAACCACATCAATACTGGGCACGAAAACCCCCTTCCTGTCCAGGCCATTTTCAGCTTTCAGCGCTATCACACTTTGAATGACAATTACTCAGTCATGCAACACTCTACCCATATGAAATTTGCGTCTTTTTTTCACACAAATAGAGCTTTCTATAAATAAAAAATGACTGCAAATTTTGTGAAAAAATGCTTTTTTCTCTGTTTCTGTCAAAAAATTTAGCAAATTAGTAATTTTTCTTCATACAATTTATACTGCTACATATCTTTGGTAAGAATAACCGAAATCGGTGTATATTATTTGGTCCTTGTGAAAGTTATAGAGTCTACAAACGATGGTGCCAATCATTGAAAATTGATCAGACCTGATCACACCTGATGTACTGAAGGCCTATCTAATTTCTTGAGACACTAATAAGTCAAGAAAGTACAAATACCCCCCAAATGACCCCTTTTTGGAAAGTAGACATTCCAAGGTATTTAGTAAGTTGCATGGTGAGTTCTTTGAAGTTGTATTTTTTTCCCACAATTCTTTGCAAATGAAGATTATAATTATGTTTATTTATTTATTTATTTTTTACAAAATTGTCCTATTAATACGTTATTTCTCTCACATGGCATATGCATACTTGCAGCTACACCCCAAAACACATTCTGCTACTCCTCCTGAGTATGGCGATACCACATGTTTGAGACTTTTTCACAGCCTGACCACATACAGAGACCCAACATGCAGGAAGCACCATCAGGTATTCTAGGGACATAAATTACACATCTAATGGCATGACGACCTATCACACTTTTGAAGGCCCAGTAGCACCAGGACAATATAATTGCCCACAAAATGACCCCATTTTGGAAAGCAAACTCCCCAAGGTATAATATATGAGGCATAATATATGAGGCATAATATATGAGGCATAATGAGTCTTTTGAACGGTTCATTTTTTTAGAGAAGTTTTTGGAAAATGTGGAAAAAAATAAAAACGCTTTTTTTTTTTACATAAATTCATTCATTTACAAGATATTTCCAACACATAGCATGTACATAGCAAAAATGACACCCCCAAATACATTCTGCCACTCCTGAGTATGGCAATACCACATGTGTGAGACTTTTACACAGCCTGGCCACATACAGAGGCCTAACATTGAACTAGCGCCTTCAGATGTTCGACGAGCATAAATTGCACATCTCATTTCTCAACCACCTATTACACTTTTGAAGGTCCTGGAGCACCAGGACAATGGAATTTCCCATTAAATGACCCCATTTTGGAAAGCAAACACCCCAACGTATAATATATGAGGCATAATGAGTCTTTTGAACATGTTATTTTTTTCCAGAAGTTTTTGGAAAATGTGGAAAAAAAATGAAAATGCATTTTTTTTTACACAAAGTCGTCCATTTATAACATATTTCCAACACATAGCATGTACATAGCAAAAATGACACCCCAAAATACATTCTGCTACTCATCCCGAGTATGGCGATACCACATGTGCAAGACTTTTACACAACCTGGGCACATACAGAGGCCCAACATCCAAATAGTACCATCAGGCGTTCTAGGAGCATAAATTACACATATAATTTCCTGAGAACCACACATCATCAAATAGCATGTACATACCAAGAATTACACTCCAAAATAAGTTCTATTGAGGAAAGGGTAAAAAAAAGTATTACCTGTGGTTTTAGTAGTGTCCACCAAGGAGAGCATTGGTCCAGGCAGCAGGCAGGGATGTGCTTAGCGACGGCAATAGTAGTTATCCAGGCAGCAGGCAGGAATAGTGTCTATAGTTAGTACAAGGATATTGTCAGCACAGCCAAAGCATTTGTCCATATAAATTGTCCAGACAGCCAGCACAGCCATAATATTGGTCCGGGTACATTGTTACTTGCAGTTACTCACTGTACAGCTCTCCAGCCCTTCATAAACATGCTGCCTCTTGCTACAGCTAATTACTTCCATAGTCCAGGTAGCAGGCAGAGGTGTGGTCAGGTCATGCAGCAAGCAGAGGCATGATGGCAGTAAGTCAGCAGCAGGCTGAGGGCCTCATTCGTGTAAGACCTGTGCACAGGGACACAGGGGTAGAGGCTTCTCCCACCCTTCGCTTTGAAGCCTCCGGGCAACAAGTCCCTAATCCAGAAATTACATAACCCGGAGTAAACAAAAAATATGTTTTCTCCATCCGTCCGGAAAAACAAATTCTGGTGCCCTTCACATATGTGAGACCCCTGTGTACTACCGTAGCAGGGCAATAGATCAGTGGTAGGCAAAAGCATAATCGATAACAGGCCAGGGTCAGTTCACGTGCAAGCAGTCCAAACGGTATTTGATAAAACAGGCCAGGGTCAGTGCACGTGCAAGCAGTCCAAACAGTGGGCAGAAGCATAGCTGATAAAACAAGCCAGGGTCAGTTCACATGCGAGCAGTCCAAACGTTAGGCAGAAGCATAGTTGAAAAACAGGCCAGGGTCAGTTCACGTGGAAGGAAGTGGCATGGTTATTTGGGGAAGCCTGAAAATGGTCAGCACAGATGATAAAAATTGGGGAATATATGGGTTAATATTTTATGGATGTGTGGTACACTCTGAAGCATTCACCAATGCAAAGGCCAGGTTCGGAGGGACACTGGGGACAATGGAAGCTGGTATCTTTGTGGAATCCTCTCTTGCCGCATACTCTGCATCTTTTTTGGCGTCTTCGGCCTGTGTCAGATGGGGGAATGTTGCCTGGGAAGTGGCGCTCATGAAGTCGGCTAACCGCATCAGAGCGAAGGTTTTCTGGGGAGGGCTTTCTGGATAAATGAGGGACGTGACAGTTTCTTCTATGAATTTTAGGAAGGGGGCAGGGTTTTCTGTGGATTTACTGAAGATTATGTTGGCATTATACATGGCCAAATGAATTAGATAAAGGGCTATCTTCTTGTACCAGAACTGGGGCCTCCTTATTGCCAAATACGGTTGCATCATTTGGTTGTTGGAATCCACCCCCTTTTGCAATTTTTGTTCACAATAGATTGCGGGAAGCCCTTCCTATTCTTCCTTATGGTTCCGCAGGCCGGGGTATTAACAAGGTACAGATGCTTGAAAAGGGGCAAACTGGTGTAAAAATTGTCCAGATATTGGTATTCTTTGTTGAGCAGTGGGTAGGCCAGGTCCCATACAATTTTTCCTGATGTGCCCATGTAGGTCGGGCACTCAGGGGGCTGGAGCTGAGAATCTCTTCCTTCATATATGCGGAATGCATACAGATATCCTGTGGCTCTCTCGCAAAGTTTATATAATTTCACTCCATATTTGGCTTTTTTGCTAGAAATATACTGCTTTATTCCTAGCCAGCCTGAAAAGGGTACCAGGGACTCATCAACACAAATATGTTGCTCGGGGACATAGAGTTCTGAAAATTGCTGGGAAAATAAATTTATGAGTGGGCGAATATTATTTAATTTTTTCGTAATTTGAATGATTATGGGGAGGGCACTGAGTGTTGTCACTGAAATGAAGGAATCTCATTATCAATTGGTATCGGGTCCTGGACATTACAGAAGAATACATGGCCATGTGGTGGATGGGGTGGGTGGACCAGTAGGCATTTAGTTCATTTTTTTTGTTAATCCCCATGTTTATGGTGAGGCCCATAAACAATTTGAACTCTTGCAAGGTGACATCTCTCCATTCAAATGGATGAGCATATGAGGATTGGGGGTTGTTTGAAATAAATTGTTGGGCATATAAATTGGTCTGGTCCACGATCATCTGAAGAAAAGTGTAGGGCAAAAATAGAGAAAAAAATCAATTTCTTTAAACTTTTGGACATTGACCTGCACACCTGGCTGTGCGGTGAAAGGGGGAATTCTTGCTGCTCCCGAGCTGGAAGGCAGGCATGTTGGGTTGGCAAGACCTTCTGGGAGTTGTGTAGCAGCCCTGGCTCTTGGGGGACGTGATGTGGCAGCACTGGTACTGGGCATTTGTTTTCGGGGCCTATCGCTGGCGGCAGCGCTGGTACTGGGCCTCGGAATGTGATCACGGTTGCTAGCGGCAGCGCTGGTACTTGGCCTGGCAATGTGATCCTGGTTGCTGGCAGCTGCCTGGTTTCCAGAGTGCCGTGCCCTTTTAGGAGGAGGAACCCATTCTTCCTCCGATTCATCTTCTGATCCGCTGCTGCCAATAATTTCAAATGCAGAATCAGTTTCGGAGTCAGAATGGGTATCAGATTCTGATGAGAGCTCACCGCTGCTCTCATTGGTCATGGACAGAATACGGAATGCCTCCTCACTAGTATAAACACGTTTGGACATGGCTGTGCGACAGGTGGCAAGTGACGGTAGCTGATGGACTGTGCGACAGGTGGCAGATGGGTGACAGGTGACAGTCACTGATGGGCTGTGCTATGGATGGCAGGTGAGCTTCACTGATTGCCTGTGCGATGAATGGCAGGTGACTTTCACTGATGGGCGATTGGCGGTGGTCACTGATGGGTGTCTGGCGGTGGTCACTGATGAGTGACGGGTGTCTGGCGGTGATCACTGATGAGTGACAGGTGGTGATAACTGATGGGTGATGGGTGGTGGTCACTGATGGGTGACAGGTGGTGGTCACTGATGGGTGACAGGTGGTGGTCACTGATGGGTGACGGGTGCTTGGTGGTGGTCACTGATGGGTGACAGGTGTCTGGCGGTGGTCACTGATGGATGATAGGTGGTGGTCACCGATGGGTGACAGGCGGTGGTCACTGATGTGTGATGGTGTCTGGTGGTGGTCACTGATGAGTGACGGGTGACAGGTGGTGGTCACTGATAGGTGACAAGCAGTGGTCACTGATGGGTGACAGGTAACTGGTGGTGGTCACTGATGGGTGACTGGTGGTGGTCACTGATGGGTGACTGGTGGTGGCCACTGATGGGTGACAGGTGGTGGTCACTGATGGGTGACGGATGACAGGTGGTGGTCACTGATGAGTGACGGGTGACAGGTGGTCACTGATGGGTGACAGGTGGTGGTCACTGGGTGACGGGTGACAGGCGGTGGTCACTGGGTGACAGTTGGTGGTCACTGGATGACAGATGACAGGTGGTGGTCACTGATGGGTGACGGATGACAGGTGGTAGTCACTGATGTGTGATGGTGTCTGGCGGTGGTCACTGATGAGTGACGGGTGACAGGTGGTCACTGATGGGTGACAGGCGGTGGTCACTGTGTGACGGGTGACAGGCGGTGGTCACTGGATGACAGTTGGTGGTCACTGGATGACAGATGACAGGTGGTGGTCACTGATGGGTGACGGATGACAGGTGGTAGTCACTGATGTGTGATGGTGTCTGGCGGTGGTCACTGATGAGTGACGGGTGACAGGTGGTCACTGATGGGTGACAGGCGGTGGTCACTGTGTGACGGGTGACAGGCGGTGGTCACTGGATGACAGTTGGTGGTCACTGGATGACAGATGACAGGTGGTGGTCACTGATGGGTGACGGATGACAGGTGGTAGTCACTGATGTGTGATGGTGTCTGGCGGTGGTCACTGATGAGTGACGGGTGACAGGCGGTGGTCACTGGGTGACGGGTGGCAGGCGGTGGTCACTGGGTGACGGGTGACAGGCGGTGGTCACTGGGGGACAAATGGGGGAATACTACTTTGTGATCGTCCGTGACGAACGTGGTAAACAGCCGTGCCCAATGGCTGTTCACCCCAGTTGGTGACGAACTGTGTCCTGGGGACACGCCGCCACCGACAGAGCCGGGATGCGCGTACCCGATCGTGCGCAATCCCGGCTTAAAGGGACAACGTCATATGACGTCGTCCCAGAACAAGAGCTCTACCGCTCCGCCGTCATATGACGGTGGGCGGTAGGCAAGCGGTTAAAATGGTTGTAAGGTCTAAACATTTTTTACCTTAACACATTCCTTGCATTAAGGTAAAAAATGTTTAGGTGTCAGCATCCCCCTCCCCCCCCAATCTTTTACTTACCTGAGCCCTCATTCAATCCAGCACCATACACGTTTGTGGCTCTTCTCTCCCCTCACTTCCCAGTCTCACTGGCTTTGCTGGGGCACCGGGAGTCATTGGCTCCCAGTGCTGTCAATGAAAGCCAGTAATGAGGGAGAGGGGGTGGGGCCGAGTCCCACTGTCTGTGTCAATGGGCGCAGTAGCAGGGTTTGGGTGCAAGCACACACTAGTGCCTCTATGGGAAGTGGCATCCTATGGGGGCACTGAACAGGGAGGAGGGGCCTGGAGCGCCGGCAGGGGACTTGAAAAGAGAAGGTTCACGGCCACACTGCAATTCCATTGCACAGAACAGGTAAGTATAGATGTGTGTTATTTTTTTTATTTATTTACCTTTACATTCACTTTAACTGCTTCCATACCAAGCCAATTCTGGCACTTCTCTCCTACATGTAAATAAAACATTATATATGAACACCCGCTATGATTGTTTTTACAGTGCAGGGAATCACTGGCAGAAAAGAATGAATGATGTTGGCAGCTGCAGGCATCATTTAGATTTAACCACTTAAAGTCCAGGATGTCATATGACATCCCGCGGGTGTGAAGTGGTTAACATTCGATTTTGGAATGCATGAACTTTGCCAAATGAAAACCACATGCACTGTTAAAAGTGAGTTCCTTTGAGAAGAACTCTCCATCTATCAGAGGGGTACTTTTTCCACTGTAAAGACAAACCAAAACAAACACAACCCAAGGGCACCTAAATAGTGCAGTTAACCAGTTCAGTTCTTTGGACGTAAATCGAGAATCAGCAACCTGTAGATCGTGGACAGATGACTGGTAGATCACGGTCTGGGCTTGCTGATCAGCCATTCCAGAGCAGCAAACAGAGTGCAATGTAGAGGGACTACTTGTAAAGTTGGAGCATTATTAGGGAGCAATATGCTCATAAGCCGATGCCTCCTCTGTAGTGCTGGCTCCTGTCCCATGCGGAGTGATACCAACTGCACTCCTCTTCTTATCGAGCTCTTATGTCTCCAGAGTGATGCCAGCAGCAGGAAAGAAAAGAACTGTCATGGTTGGTGGGTGTAGCACCTGCCAAGCATGACCTATTTAGGTGAATGAGGCTACTGTACAAGTGCAATGCAACCTTGTACAGTACAACAAACAAGGGGTTAAAGCAGGCATGATCGTTGATTTCTCACCACCTTCTTTAACCCCTTGGACCCTGCAGAAGCATGCAGTTGCACGGCACTTGCAGAGTGGCCCTATTTACTTGAATGGGTCACGAATGCCAGGTGGTAGCACCCACCAAAAGCAACAGGAGTAGAGTTGAGCGAACACCTGGAAGTTCGGGTTCTGCTGGTCCGTCCGAACTTCGGGACAAAGTCCGGGTCCGGGTCCGGACGGAACCCGAACGATCGCACGAAGCGAGTTGAGATGAGGACAACGAAAACCACCCACGATGGTGGACCGTAAGCACTGGGTAAGTTCATTTATCCCGGTGAGACGTTCACGGCACGTTGACGTACGAAGACGTCCCAGGTTCCCCAATTTCTTCCACCACTCTTTAGTTGCTAGTACGGACGAAATTGGGGAACAAACAACATGACATGTTCCAACGTAACGTGAACATGTCATCGGAGTAAGTGGATTTATCCAGTACGAACCGTCCACGATGTGGGTGGTTGGTACTGTCAAGAAAAGAAAGGACGACGACCGTAGTGAGACCTCTGTATTCTCGAGCTATTCTTCTCCTCACGTCAACCATAGTGAGGCGTACCCTGTCCTCGGTCGTGATGTCTCCTCCGTAGCCGAATACTCG
>BLSH010374364.1:215696-226733 GCA_018402905.1 Glandirana rugosa | reverse complement strand
AGTGTGATCAGGTGAGATCAATTTTCAATGATTGCCACCATAGCTTGTAGACTCTATAACTTTCTCAAATACCAAATAATATGCACTTATTTGGGTTATTTTTACCAAAAATAGGTAGCAGTATAAATTTTAGCAAAAATTTATGAAGAAAAATTATTAATTAGCAAGACTTTATAACAGAAATGAAGAAAAATGCAATTTTTTACAAAATTTGCGGTCTTTTTTTATTTATAGCGCAAAAAATAAAAAACCCAACACTGATTAAATACCACTAAAAGAAAGCTCTATTTGTGTGAAAAAAAGGACGCAAATTTCATATGGGTACAATGTTGCATGACTGAGTAATTGTCATTCAAAGTGTGAGAGCGCTGAAAGCTGAAAATTGGTCTGGTTAGGAAGGGGGTTTAAGTGCCCAGTTGTCAAGTGGTTAAAGGTAGCGCCCTTCTTCAGATGAAAACATGCTATGTTCTCATCTGAATTTTTTTTAGAATTTTTTAGTGAAAGCAGAGTCTTTCTTTAGCAAGCGGGTAGTTTATAGCCCCACAGCAAGAGTCATAAACTTGTCAGTTGCCAAAGACCATTGATGGGAGATAAGATAACGCCTTTTGTGTTTGGCCTATCACATTAACTTTACATAAGCAGCTAATGTCTATTCAACTGTTTTATTGCTGTGAACTAAAAGGTTTTTATTTTCATTACTGCTAGTATCTTTTAGAAACCAAACCAAGCTTAGAGCAGTTGTGTTAATTGATTTCATCTAAGTCCCTAGTAAAACTGAATATGAACACGTTTTTAAGCAGAATTTTACCTTTGCCCTTGGAAACTTGGAATGCTATGATTTTTTTATATATATATATATATATATATATATATATATATACATACAAATATATAGCAAATATTTGCCATTCTGCCAGGCAAACTATATTTAAATATTTAATTTATTTTGTTTTTTTTTCATCTTTGGATTAAAAATATCCATCTAATATAAACCTTTACTGTAAAATTTGCAGTTTTCTTTTTTTTTTTGTGTAAATGAGGAAAAAATACGGCAGAGTAGCATACATCCTTTCCAGGTGAAGGATTAAAATAAATCGTTTTCTGACATCTGGGCCTGTGTCAATGGGCACGTCAGTTTGAGACACTTCTAAGATCATTAGGAATTCATTGACAGGTGCGTTTGGCCTGTAGTTGACCACTTTCTGACCTGAATATGACCGGCTTCAAGCCAGTTTTGCATTACGACAGAACTATGTGGGAATGCAAACCCCCATGTGAAACAAATTCCTATCAATGCAGGATCTTAGGGTCTGCAGAAAACATACTAAAAGGTGAAATTTAATAATGTTTGCTCATTCCTCGGGTACACCTGTGCCGTTCATTAAAAAAGGCTGGCTAGAAGGAAACTTTAATACAGACTTTACAACTCTTCACATAAAAAAAATAATAATAAAACCGTGAAGTACTCACTTGTATTTTGTAAAAAAAAATATGTTTCCTCCCCCCACGTCATGGCTTCCTAGTGGCCTACTACTTAGAATTGGCAGCAAAATGGAAAATTGTTCCTAACAGTATCCCACTAGTTTTGCTTTTCTAAGAGCACACAGATAAGGTCAACTCTGTCCTCTAAATCTAACAGAATCAATCTATAAATTGAGCTTTGAGATGAACCACAGGCTCTTATGATACAGGAAACATTCCTATGCTGCCATGGAAATTGCAAAAAATTGCAGACGTTATTCACACTGCAAATTATTTTATAGCTAGACCTCAGAATATCGAAACTTCTGCCATGCAAAAATATTTATTAGAAACAAAAATTGAAAACTTAGTTTTTTTTACAAAAGGAATAGTATTTGATTGTAGCAGATTTAATTCATTTTAAGATGCAGAAAACCTAAAAGAAATTTGCACAACTAATCTTAGGAAAAACTCTAAAAAAAATAACAGGGAGCTTGTACTGCTTAATATACACCATTCCAAGATGTTTTATTCTACCTTTAACAGTGTGCCTGTTTCTGTGCAGCAACCATGTGCAGCGGGTATTTGTGTCATTATTCTCTTAGCTGTCCTAGTCTGCTTTTCTTTTTTCTCCTGTCTCCTACCTTTTGTTGAGAAAATATGATGGAGGGGAAGAGATACAGCTGGGAGCGATTTTTATTTAGTTATTGCTTTTTATTGAATTAATAGTCGCTATTCTAAGTATATTGAATCAGACAACATGTCAAAACAGTAAGAAGGTGGTAGAATGTAGAAAATAAGAACACAAGGTATAAAAACACACACTGAGATATAGAAGTAATTGTATTTTAGTTAAAGCTGAACTCAGTAAGCAGTTAAATACACAGATCAAATACATATACCAGCCAAAATATTTATATTTCTGTCCATCCCACCCTGATTTTTATACAGCTTTGTCACATAGCACATCCATATCTGACAGGTGAACAGATTTTTCTCTGTTGCAATTAAAACAGAACTACACCCTCCTATTGTTTTGAGCCAAGGAAGCTGCCATCTTGGTCTCTGTTTGATCTTCAGCTGCCATGGTGCTGCACATGTGATCAGTTATGACACCAGCTATTTGATAGTTTGACAGTTTGGTTGAGAGCACAAGTAAATGTGACAGTTATGTTCCCGGCACATGCCGTTGTTCTATCAGATTAGCTAACCCATCAGATCTGCGATGGCAGTGATGTTCCGTCAGCTGTGCATGCTTTCCACCGCTACCAGCTTTGCTAATCTGGCAGAACAACACCTGCAGTCAGAAGGCGGCAGCGGGCATCTTACTGCTCCCAGCTATGTCTTGAATTTCAGCGTAATTTTAGCAATAAAGTGAGCGGATATAAATAAAGATAGTATATTGACATCTGTGATACTGTTTTAATGTTACATTTTGAAAGAAGCTGAATGCCAACAGTAGAAAGGTGGCGGAGGTCATGCTGGTACACCCCACATTACTCTGCGCTAAACCTTTAGGCTTTCAAAATTAAACATCGAAACAGCATCACAGATGTCAATACACTATATTTAGCTATATACGTTCATTTTATTTCTAAAATTGCTCTAGAATTCAAGCTGTAGCTGGGTGCAGTAAGATGTCCGATGCCGCTGTTCTGTTAGATTAGCGAACCTTTGGAATGCATGCGCAGCTAACGGAAGGTCACTTCCATTCGCTGATCTGATGGGTTCGCTAATCTGATAGAACACGAGGAATGTAAATGTTTTTTTCAAACCATTAAATTGATGGGTTTAGTTCCACTTAAAGTGTTACCAAACCCGGGAGCCTGCATTCACTATATCTGGTCTCCCACAGTACACAGAGCATGGAAATGCAATTATTTTAGTAAATATAAACCGCTAAATACCCTTTCTCATCAGCAGTATATAGCAGTCTTGTGACTTCTATCAGTGTCTGGTTAAGGCTTATAGGAGGAGTTTTCATTCTCCCCTGATTGTCCTATGAGTCTGCAGGACCCCTGACCCTCTGTCTGGACAGTGCTGATTGGCCCTGTGCTGATCACATGCACCCTCCCAAGCGAGTGGCGGGCAGTGTGGTGTAGCGGCTCGGCCTCCATAGCGGCTTTCATTCGCTGTTTTAACACACCTGGGTGTGCTGAGAGCGTACTCTCTGTGCCCCAAGCCCACCCTATATTGAAGCCTATTAGAGCCTCTGGCTCTAATCGGTGCTTAAAAAAAACACCCCCTTCCCGTTGGAGTTCATGCACCGGCGTCCTGAAAGGAGGCGGTGATAGACGTGGGGTGGCGCCAGGGCGCCCTTAATGGGTAACACTTTAAGTAACACTTTCTGATCTTGTCCTTACCTGAGCCTGTGATTGGATGATTGGACAGTGAAAGAATCAGTAGCCTAATGAGTTCCTCAGCTTGTCCATTGTTAGATAATGAACACTACAGCAGAACTGATTGGCTGCTGATTATGCTTCACCTTTTTTTTAGTCTAAGCTCTGCTGAACAGAGAATGCAAGTGGCTGATATCAAATCATATTCAGGTAATTGTGCTGCTTAAAAAACACACACACAGAAATGTAATGCAGCTCTCTAACTGTAATACAGGTGTACCGTATATTCAGGTGCTAGCCACTGCACTCTTACCCACTCTGCAATCCAGCACTGGTTCCTCTTCCAGGACAAATGATGCCCAGCACAATTAAGCCCATTTCTTAGGAGAGTGGGACATCATGGGCCCACTTTTTAGAGGACCACCGCCGCACTTGCCGTATAACGAGACAGAGAACAGTGCTGACATTTTGTCTGCAAAGCTCTTTGCATCATTGAGGACCACCCAAGTGATGGAGAAGAGCCAAAGAGGCGAGGACTCTGCACATCATATAAATGGTCTAAAGACTTCTAAAAAAAAGATGGAAGTATAAGGAAAATGCAAAAAAATGGGATTGGACCTTCCACAAGAATAGGAGAGGAATGAAAGCTTGAAGGGTGGAGTAGGTCTTTAGATAATACAGAGCAACACTCAATTTTGCCTTTTATATCTGCCCAGAGTTCAGTTTTAATCGGGATGTTCTTTCCTGTAACATGAAGCTTGTTAAATCATATGAGTAATTTGTTAGTTATCACCATTGAGAGTAACAGACTACGCAAAGAATTATAAACATGGTTGCAGCCAATTGTTCATAGCTACTGTTCTGGATATCACAAGGGCAGGACAATTTCCTTTACATCCTGGTAATTTTGGAGGACCACCCAGGACATACCAGGGGAAATGAAATGTACAGGACGTCCTGGTGAATGTCCATAAATTCAACACCCAACTCACCTTAGAGCAATATCCACCACAGCCTCAATCCTCCACCCATGGGCCCCATATCCTCTCTCGTTAATGGATAAAACATAAGAAAATAGCATGAATGCCAGGAAAAAACATGCATGTTTAATCATTTTAAAACAGAAAAGAAACCTAATGAAAGCCATATTTTATTCCACATTACTAAATGCCGGTCTGGATTTTCCCAGGAGCTCAGCCAAGATTTCAGAGTACTGTTATACAGTCAGAAACTGCTGTCTCACAAGTGACGTCAGCGGGAATTCTCCAGTGTCACACTCCTAGAACGCTACAGGGAAACATTTTACATTCCCAAAAGCTTCTCCATCACTGCCACTGGTAAAGGGATACTAGAGCTGGATTTCAATCTGTGCATATTTCGATGCTTTTGTAAAATTTACCTAAAACTGGGTGGCAAATTCTTGTTTAATTGTTCTCAAGAAAATGACCTTTGGCAGAATCCTCAGCGTCTGACATTTTTGGGGTGGTTTGGATGCCAGGATCTCCTGCCGTGTGCTGTGCTTCCTTCCTCCTGTTATACCAATACAGAATGCAGCGATCACATAGGGGCCCATGGGAATAAGCAAGGTGCACAGAGAGGGATGCAGAAATCTGACACACCCAAATTTTGCTGTAGCTCTTGAAGATAGTGAAATGTGGACCTGCTGCCCCCAGAGAGAGTACTAAGACCTGCCATAGACGAGTGGAAAACCAAACGTTCTGTCGATCGAAAAACGAAAATGGTACCATCATTTGTTTTGTTCTTCTAAACAAAATCCAGCATGTTGGATCAGGTACTTTCGACTGCAGCATGAAAATTGTGTCGCAGCTATCACACCAATGATGAGAAAAATGAACAACCAAGAATTTTAGTTTGGTTTTCGACTTGTCTACGGCCTGCTTAAGTATCTTTAAAAAACATCTTTTATTCAATTTTTTTTTTGTTGTTACAAGCAATGGAGTTGCTTTAATATTACTCTAGCTTTTATGCACTTTTGGTTTTATAGTTTTGGACTTATTCCACAGATTTATACATTCTCTTTTTCTTCTTTATGGACCAGGTGCTGCATTAGGTATTCCTGCACAAAGACTGCCGAGACTATAGGATAAGCCCCATGGAGATTTCAGCCTGTGCAGAATGGTAGACTTGCAGTGAGAGAGGAGAACAGTAAAGATGATTCACTGTCATTAGTGAATAGGAAAAATATCCTACATGTGTAACAAGCACATATAAAAGCACAACCTTTACATACAAAAAAGACTTAAAAACAATGTTTTAAAACTTGTGTACACCAATAAGTGACATTCTTATCTATAATATATGTAAAATCAATGATAAAAAAAACCCAAAGTACCCTTACTTCATATGTCTTTGCCACTTCAGTTTAGTTTTTATTTACAATGTAATCATGTTCAGACAGGTTTTTAGATTTTTGTTGACCTTTTTTAAATAATGAATGTTTTGGTGTATAAATATATGAATTTATATATATATGTGTGTGTGTATATTTATAGATATAGATATATTATATCTATCCTATCTATGTATATATATATATATGTCATCCAGAAGGGGTTGCAGCATATATATAATATATTTTAAAGTCCAACAACAAATCATAACATACTGGCAACAGTTTTGCGCATTTAGCTCTTTGTCAGGCCAAAAAGATATATATAAATATATGCTGTACATATACTATACATATATATATATATAGACATTGAGATTCCCAAAATATAGGGAATGGGCAGTACAGTCAAGAAGATCATTATTATAGAAATTAATACAATTTTTATTCTGATGGAAAAAAACACATCTTTTATTCAGATGTTACCAATAAGCACATTTTTGGTTTTAAAGCAAGTATATCTTTTTGGAACCTGTTTTCTTTAATCTGGACACGCACAGATCTTCACTGATAGGTTCAATAACTTCCCTTTAGGAGGATGAAGTGCTGCAAAATGTCAGCGAATAATGGTTCATCGCTGATATGTGTTCACAAATTATTTCTTACGCTTTGTTCTTCCTAATTATTTCAAAGGATATGGCTACAGGTAAGATGAGGCACTATGTAGTTAGCATTAATCGTGACAAACCAAGAAATTAAAAATCATTGTCAAAAGCTTTGGTCTCCTTTAGTCTCTGCTTGAAAATGTCTGAATAGTAGTAAAAGAAACATTTCAAACCTATCTCCTTTATTACTCTTCCACTGACTATGTCTTTTTTTTTTATTTGTGTTTTTTGTGTTTTGTGCATGAATAATAAATGCAAGCGAGTAGGTATATATTTGATCTAGCATATATTTCATCTTATGTTGTTATTATTATCTGCTTTTCACCTACTCATTGCTTTGGCATCTAGTTCTAATCTGAATCAATGTAGATGGGAAAACTGCCTAGATATTTGCTTGTAAACTACTAGACCAATGTTGATGCATAAACTCACACACAGAGTTTCCTTGTTAGTTAAGGCTCCTAATTTTTGGATGTCTTTTTTTAAAAATCTTCCACTACATCAGTTATTTTCCATATTTTTATATAGTATGACAGCCAATACATAAAAACGGTATATTTGACTAGTACCTATGTTTTGTTATCCTCCCAATATCTATATTATTTTACTAAAGTTTTTTTTTAGGTTTATCTATTTATTTTATTTTAATTAGCAAATATATATATATATATATATATAAAACAAAAAAAAACACTGTGGTCAGCCTCTATTTAAAAGTATGTTTTAGGAAATAAAACACAAACAAAAAAGACATTAAAAGTAAAATATTAATCATAATAAAAAATAAAAAAAAGTTTAAAAAATAATTACTACATGCAAAAAATGTGCACAACTATACATAAATAATAAATAGGACATAGAAATAAATATAATACATTGTTAAAAATACAATTTTAGTTCAAATAAGTTATATATCACTTTTGACAAAATCACAATGCTGCTAAATGATATATTCTTTACAGCGCAAAGGGGAGCTGCAAGACTGAATGTGCTAATGGTAATATTTCAAATAAACATCTTAACTTAAATTAAAATATACATTTTATATGTAAGTACATGTATGCTTTTGACTTATCCACAGGGCTTTTAATTTGAAAAATCATAAGGGTTAATAAGCTGTGCTCACTTTACATACCCAATTACTTGCAAGAGCTTTTCTTCATTTTACCTTACATTCACTTTGCAATATGAACAGTCTCTACTTCTTAATATATCAACTTCAGTGTGGGGGGGGGGGGATTTACTAAAACTGGTGTCTGGCACAGCTCTGCATAGTAACCAATCAGATTCTAGTTTTTATTGCCAAAGCTAATGGCCCACACACGATCCGAAAATCTGACGACAGATCATCCTTTTTTTTTTGCATGCTAATCTCAGATCGGATCGGAAGAGTTTACTATAGTCACGAAAATTCTCGTACGACAGAATAAAAAATAGGAAGTGATGTAATGTGTTGTATTGCAATTGTATTGTATTTTCGGACCACAGCTGTACTGATTAAACGAAAATCGTATGATCTGGTATCATACGAGAAAAAAAATTGTGGTTTGTCCGATCAAATAATATCCGATGAACTGTCATGATCGGTTCTCGAAAGCTCTGTACTAAAGATCCGATTATCGTATGATCGCTTTGAAAGCGGTATTTTGTGTCCGATTTTCGGATCGTGTGTACGGGCCATTAATTAAACAAGCTGTAGTTAGAAGCTGATTGGTTACTATGCACAGCTGCTCCAAAATTCTGTGCATTCAAGTTTTAGTAAATCTCCCTCTGGTGTTCACTTTGCAAAGGACATGTTACCTTATCAATGAATATGATGCAGCTTTGTTCGGTTTGAATACCCAATCAAGTGCAAAAAATAAAAGGATTTTGCTTGCATATTATAAGAAGAAGGAGGTGAGCACAGCTGCACTTTATTTCCTGAGTTAAATGATTGCAATGGAAATTTGTAAGTTCTGGATATAATTGTATTCTATTTTGTATGTATTACACAGTGAACTCATTGTGCACATGGCACAATACGTGTTTACATTACAATTATGTTCACATTACATGTTTGCATTCTTTCGAGTCCTGATTAGAATTAGCCCACCTATGTTACGCCCCTTGATACCATACAAGTACAATTGTAATATTAATGTGATACCTACGTAATCATGTGTATAAAACCTTCAATGGCGTTATAATAAAGCAGAACAGTTATTTGGAAAGATGCTGAGTGTCTGTTCCCTATTGCAGTAATTATTATTAATTTGGAACCACTAATTAATATGAGGATAGTAGTTGCCTATCTATAAAATTCCATGTCATTATTATTATTATTATTACTATACAGGATTTATATAGTGCCAACAGTTTATGCAATGAACATTCACTTAGCAAATTGAAATTTGTTTACTCCTTTGGTAAATTATTGCTGCTTTGTCTGTTAATTTTTGCATTATTATAATTGTTATTATCGTACATTGTATTCTCTATTTTTCTCATCTCTAAAATCATAAAGGTAGGCCTCTCACATCTGTTGTGTGTTGGTATGGTTGTATATGGTTGGCCATGCTATTGTATTCTTTAGTAGTAGTAGTAGTAGTAGTTATCTTTTCTTAATTAAACACCAGGATGTTAAGCTGCTCATCATTTAAATTTTTTAAATTGTCTTTTTATGATATGTAATACCATTGTTTTCCGAGAGATGGTAGTACTATACATATAATTAATAACACAAACAATGGCGATGAAAAGCCAAGCACTGGAAGAAGAATGTGAAGAAGCTATAAGCTGTTTGACACATGGAGAAGTGTGTATATGTGTGTGTGGACACACGTGCATGCATGTGTATATAGCAAGGTGTTGCCCAGGTCACAGAGAGAATTTACGGCTTGTAATCCCACCCTCACTCAAACAAACAGCGTTTTATTGGTGGAGAATGTTCTTGTGTCTTTCTCTGCCCTTCTGATGACCTCCCTAAAACACCCTTCAGGTCTGACAGCGTAAATCATAAATGTAGACCCCAGAGTGGGCTTTACAGTTCAGCTGTTGCCAAAATATATGACCCCCGAAAAAAAACAAGACACTAAAAAAAGTACACGGGGGTATTGGTGCTCATACATTAGACGTGACTTTACAGAGGGGGGGGGGGGGGATTTCATTTAAATGGCACAATTTCAGTTCAGAATTTTCTGGCTTACATTATTTTAGTTGAATGGCCATGTTTAATACATTTAAATATGGCAAGCATTGTTAAATTTGCTAGGCAAAGCTGATTAACATGGCTAAAACATGGAGAAAAATTCTGAATTTAGTCTTCAACCATACGTCCTTTAATCACCACTTTCCAGAGTATTATTGAGCACCTGTGAAATGTTTGTAAACAGATCTCCTCAAATTTACGCTCTAACGAGCAAGGCCCTCTGATTCCTCCTGTATTGATTTGTATTGAATTGTATTGTAATTGTACTGTCTGCCCTAATGTTGTAAAGCGCTGCACAAACTCTTGGCGCTATATAAATCCTGTATAATAATAATAATAATAATTTGAAGACAATCTCCAATTCAGATTATTATAATACAGAATAAAACAGTTATCAGTGGTCATACTGAACCTTTGTTTGGGCTCTTTTGCAGTCTTTAAATTGTAATATTTTTAGTATGTACAGTATCTCACAAAAGTGAGTACACCCCTCACATTTTTGTAAATTTGCTGTCCCCTCAAAATAACTCAACACACAGCAATTAATGTCTAAACCACTGGCAACAAAAGTTAGTAAGTGAAAATGTCCAAATTGGGCCCAATTAGCCATTTTCCCTTTCCTGTGGTCATGTGACTCATTAGGTCTCAGGTGTGGGGAGCAGGTGTGTTAAATTTGCTCTCATTTTCTCATGCTGGTCACTGGAAGTTCAACATGGCACCTCATGGCAAAGAATTCTCTGAGGATCGATCTGAAAAAAGAATTGTTGCTCTACATAAAGATGGCCTAGGCTATAAGAAGATTGCCAAGACCCTGAAACTGAGCTGCAGCATGGTGGCCAAGACCATACAGGACAGGTTCCACTCAGAACAGGGCTCGCCATGGTCGACCAAAAAAGTTGAGTGCACATGCTCAGCGTCATTTCCAGAGGTTGTCTTTGGGAAATAGACATATGAGTGCTGCCAGCATTGCTGCAGAGGTTGAAGGGGTGGGGGGCCAGCCTGTCAGTGCTCAGACCATATGCTGCACACTGCATC
>BLSH010374364.1:192079-215686 GCA_018402905.1 Glandirana rugosa | reverse complement strand
GTCATACTGAACCTTTGTTTGGGCTCTTTTGCAGTCTTTAAATTGTAATATTTTTAGTATGTACAGTATCTCACAAAAGTGAGTACACCCCTCACATTTTTGTAAATTTGCTGTCCCCTCAAAATAACTCAACACACAGCAATTAATGTCTAAACCACTGGCAACAAAAGTTAGTAAGTGAAAATGTCCAAATTGGGCCCAATTAGCCATTTTCCCTTTCCTGTGGTCATGTGACTCATTAGGTCTCAGGTGTGGGGAGCAGGTGTGTTAAATTTGCTCTCATTTTCTCATGCTGGTCACTGGAAGTTCAACATGGCACCTCATGGCAAAGAATTCTCTGAGGATCGATCTGAAAAAAGAATTGTTGCTCTACATAAAGATGGCCTAGGCTATAAGAAGATTGCCAAGACCCTGAAACTGAGCTGCAGCATGGTGGCCAAGACCATACAGGACAGGTTCCACTCAGAACAGGCCTCGCCATGGTTGACCAAAGAAGTTGAGTGCACGTGCTCAGCGTCATATCCAGAGGTTGTCTTTAGGAAATAGATGTATGAGTGCTGCCAGCATTGCTGCAGAGGTTGAAGGGGTGGGGGGGTCAGCCGGTCAGTGCTCAGACCATACGCCGCACACTGCATCAAATTGGTCTGCATGGCTGTCATTCCAGAAGGAATCCTCTTCTAAAGATGATGTACAAGAAAGCCAGCAAATAGTTTGCTAAAGACAAGCAGACTGAGGACATGGATTACTGGAACCATGTCCTATGGTGTGATGAGACCAAGATAAACTTATTTGGTTCCGATGATGTCAAGCGTGTGTGGCAGCAACCAGGTAAGGAGTATAAAGACAAGTGTGTCTTGCCTACAGTCAAGCATGGTGGTGGGAGTGTCATGGTCTGAGGCTGCATGAGTGCTGCCGGCACTGGGGAGCTACAGTTCATTGAGGAAACCATGACTGCCAACATGTACTGTGAGATACTGAAGCAGAGCATGAGCCCCTCCCTTTGAAGACTGGGCCACATGGCAGTATTCCAACATGATAATGACCCCAAACACACCTCCAAGATGACCACTGCCTTGCTATAGAAGCTGAGAATAAAGGGTTATGGACTGGCCATGCATGTCTCCAGACCTAAACCCTATTGAGCATCTGTGGGGCATCCTCAAATGGAAGGTGAAGGAGCGCAAGGTCTCTAATCTCCACCAGCTCCGTAATGTCGTCATGGAGGAATGGAAGAGGACTCCAGCGGCAACCTATGAAGCTCTGGTGAACCCAAGCCCAAGAGGGTTAAGGCAGTATTGGAAAATAATGGTGGCCACACAAAATATTGATACTTTGGGCCCAATTTGGACATTTTCACTTAGGGGTGTACTGACTTTTGTTGCCAGCGGTTTAGACATTAATGGCTGTGTGTTGAGTTATTTTGAGGGGACAGCAAATTTACACTGTTATACAAGCTGTACACTCACTAGTTTACATTGTAGCAAAGTGTCACTTCTTTGTGTTGTCACCATAGGTGTGCACAGCCTATTGCATTAGGGTGTGCACCCCAAAGATCAAACACATATGCGTGTGTGTGCATATACACTGATGGTGTCAGTACAGCAGTGGACAGTGTCAGTAGGGCAAAGATTGGTGTCAGTAGGACAGAGATTGGAGTCAGTAGTTTTTATTTTTAAAAGAACAAAAGAAATGAAAATAGGGATTTTTAAGGTGCAATTAACACAAAATTAATTGTAAATAATTATTTATTTTATATTGATAAAATCACAATACTAAACAAACGGACACATTTTACATGTTTCATGTTAAAAATGATGCATCCATCTTGACATGTTTCGCCGAGTATGTAACAGCTTCTTCAAGAGTACATGCATCAGTCTAAAATGAATAATAAATATTCCATTATTGTTCAATTTAGACTGATGCATGTACTGGATGCATCATTTTTAACATGTAAAATGTGTCCATTTGTTTAGTATTGTGATTTTATCGATATAAAATAAATAATTATTTACAATTAATTTTGTGTTAATTGCACCTTAAAAATCCCTATTTTCGTTTATTGGTCTTTTCAAATAATTGGGATGCCAACTATTCTAATCTCTTTCACCAAGGGCTTAATATTGGTATAGTTTTTATTTTTATTAGTTAATTTTTTATTATTTTTTAAAATTGTATTTGTTTTATTGTTATTTTTTTTACAATTTGTTTAGTAGACTCCTTTGGTGGGGATTTGTTGAAATATCAGGGGTCTAAACAGGGGGTATCTGTGCCACACGGTGAGATCAGGGTGTGCCCAGGCACACTTGCCACACCCTGTGCGCACACCTATTGTCACATGAAAAGATATAATAAAATATTTACAAAAATGTGAGGGGTGTACTCACTTTTGTGAGATATTGTATATAGAGGTCACTATAGAAAACTATGGGCTAACTTGATAGGGTACCGCATCCAAAATATGGACAAAATTATACCCAACAGAAACATTTGTAGACTTTTTAGGTACCCTAATAAATGCAATCAAGGTGAACGTAAAACATTTTATTTTTTATTAATATCATTTAGAAAGTACAAATATGAACATGGTAAAATAGAATAAAAGAGAAGGAACTAACATTGAGATACAGTATCTGTAGCACCATAAGTAGCACCCTTACTTGTACTAGTATTAAACCCTGAATTTAATGTCATGTCCATGCTTTTTATTGTAATGTATTTGAAATTGTGCTCAGGTAATGATTTTGATTTATGGCGTTACTAAACTCAGTAATATGAAAATAGTTCCTCTGCCCCCCCCCCCCCCACAGTGCCCACGGCTTATAAATCTTCTTTTTACATTAAAATACTGCCACTATATACCTTTTTGGATGCTCTGTATACCATGGTCAGTGATAAGCTGCAAAGTTTCTCTAGTGCTGATATTTCAGGTAGGAGGAGATTTCCACTACAGCCTGTATACAGTGTGTATACATGTGTGATGTCAATATCATGTGACCTGGCTAGCTCTGAGAAAGTTCTCTCCAGCATAAAAGACACAACTGAGCATGTGCAGGTTGTCAACCCTGTCTGTGTAATAGCTGGTTTCCTCAGTTAGACAGTGCAAGGAGGGAAGAATCTATGCATACAGCATAAAACAGCCTTTTCACACAATGCAGAGGATTAACCCCTAAAGTTCCACAGTGAGTATAACAAGCATGCTATGCTGCATATACAGACAGATTTTACTGTTGTGGGTTTAGTAACACTTTAACTAATTTACCCCCCCCCCTTCATGACCAGGCCATTTTTTGCGATACGGCACTGCATTACTTTAAATGACATTTGCGTGGTCATGCGATGCTGTACTCAAATAAAATTGATGTCCTCTTTTCCCCACAAATAGAGCTTTCTTTTGGGGGTATTTGACCACCTCTGCGGTTTTTATTTTTTGTGCTATAAACAAAAAAAAAGACCGACCATTTGAAAAAAAACTATATTTTTTTACTTTATGCTATAAAACACATCCAATAAAAAATGTAAAAAAATCTAATTGTGGTTTGTTTTCAAATGCAGTGATTACAAATTTCAAAGAAACAGAATGGAATTGTTTTCTTGAATGAACTCATTTCTAACCATGTAGGTGGGTTTTGAATGGGAAAGTCCATTCGTCCCAAAATTGAATGTTGAAAGCAAACAAAATTTTAGAAAGGTATTCATCAAGTCATCAAGTGAGAATTTTCGTATGAATGTTCATACAAAAATCTACTAGTGTATGGCCAGCCTTACTCACAGACTTGTGCATGGCTGAAAAATGTGTTCATTTTCATTTTCGTTCCATTTGTTTTTTTATTTTTTCGTAAATTCGGGAATTCGAAAGTTCAAAAAATTCGGAATTCGGCAATTGTGGTAATTCGGACATTTGGAAATTCGGCAATCGAAACAGCCGAAAATTTGAAACTAACAAAGAACATTTGAAATAATAAGTAACTAATAAATAACTATTAAATTATAGGTATTGGAATTTCCTTGAAAATATGGCTGTTAGTGATACATTTCATATTTAAGTTCACTAACAGCCAAATTTTAAAGGAAATTCCAATACCTATAATTTAATGGTTATTTATTATTATTTCAAATGTTCTTTCTTATTTCTGAATTTCTGAAGTTTGAAACAAACAAAGAACATTTGAAATGATAACTAACTAATAATTTATTAGTTAGTTATTACATCAAATGTTCTTTCTTATTTCCGAATTTCCGAAATTCAGAAATTCGGAAATAAGAAAGAACATTTGAAACAATAATAAATAACTATTAAATTATAGGTATTTGAATTTCCTTGAAAATTTGGCTGTTAGTGAACTTAACCACTTCAATACCATGCACTTAGAACACTTCCTGCCCAGACCAATTTTCAGTTTTCAGTGCTGTTGCGATTCGAATGAGAATTGCGCGGTCGTGCGACGTTGTAGCCAAACAAAATTTTTATAATTTTGTTCCCACAAATAGAGCTTTCTTTTGGTGGTATTTGATCACCCCTGCGGTTTTTATTTTTTGCGCTATAACAAAAAAAAGACCGAAAATTTTGAAAAAAAACCCCATTTTTCTTTGTTTCTGTCACAAAAATTTGTATAAAGTACATTTTCTCCTTCACTGACGGGCACTGATATGGCTACACTGACGGGCACTGATGAGGCAGTACAGATTGGCACTGATGAGGTGGCACTGAAAAGGTTGCACTGATGATGGGGCGAATATGCAGCACTGATGGGCGGCACTGACAAGCAACACTGACGGGCACTGATACGTGGCACTGATATGCGGCACTGATGGGCACTCCTAGGCGGCACTGATAAATGGCACTGATGGGCACTGATAGGGGGCACTTTTAGGTGGCACAGGTGGGCACTGATAGGTGGCACAGGTGGGCACTGATAGGTGGCACAGGTGGGCACTTATAGGTGGCAGTGGTGGGCACTGGTGCAACAAGCACTGTTAGGGATGGCACTGGCAGGCATCATACATGGGCACAGTGCCTTCCCTACAGTGCATAATATTGCCCTTACCTGGTGGTCTAGTGGGGGCTCCCTGGTGGTCCTGGGCGGCCTCTGTGCGCCTTCCCTGGTGGTCCTGGGCGGCCTCATTGTGATGCCTGGGAGGGGGGCTCCCTGGTGGTCCTGATCCGGCCCCCTGGTGGTCCAGTGGGGGTGATCCTGAGGGTGGCTGCGCTGATAAACGTTCAGCGCAGCCCCCCCCGTCAGGAGAGCAGCCGATCGGCTCTCCGCTGCTCAGGTCTGCAGACCTGAGCAGAGGAAAAGCCAATAAACGGCTCTTCCTATTTACACTGTGATCAGCCATGATTGGTCACGGCTGATCACATGGTAAAAGGCTTCGGATCGAAGCCTTTTACCTTGGTCGGTAATGCGGTGGGTCAGGGGCGCGCGATCGCGGATTATCCTGAGGACGTCAATAGACGGGAAGTGGTTAAATATGAAATGTATCACTAACAGCCATATTTTCAAGGAAATTCCAATACCTATAATTTAGTAGTTATTTATTAGTTAGTTTTTATTTCAAAAGTTCTTTGTTATTTTCGGATTACTGAATTTTCGAATTTTGGATTTTTGGCTGTTCCGATTGCCTAATTTCCGAATTACCGCAATGCGGATTTTCCAATTTTCGGATTGACGGAAAAAATTCGGAAATTCGGAATTCGTCCGAATTTCGAAAATTCGGTAAACACGAAATTCGGCACAAAACGAAATTGCACAAGCCTACTCACAAACAAATGGATGCAGCGAATGGGCAAGCAATTGTGTTTTTGCATATGAAGAAAGTGCTACAGTCTGAGATTTGGCTCCATTATATCTCACAGGGAATAATAGCATTCAAACAAGGTTTCTAAACCCGTTCTTTTGATCCTTCTCCCTTGAGAGGCTGACTGCTGGTACCATAGACATGGGAAATTCAGCTTGATCAGAAGATGCTCATATTATGTCTATGGACAGTTTTAAAGCCAGTGGCTACCTGGCCACAAGATTCCACCTATAAAACTGAACTACCATTTTCAGATGGAATAACCTTGTAACCCATCTGTATGGAACAACCTGCTGCTCAGCATGTATGGCTATGGAGATTGTCTCAGCCTGCAGCTATATCACTGGGTCTCTTTTGTTGTCCCGGGCAGTATGTCTGAATGAAGATGGACTTAATAAAGTGTGAATGGGGAATCTGTTTGGGGGAGGAGCAGTGTGGAAAATGTACTCTGCAGAGATCATTTGCAGGTTGTAAATGGTGTCAAATGTGACAGTTCATTTACATGAACACGCCAGACTGAGGAATTCTAAATGTTGGAGAATGAAAAGTCCCCACAACACCTTATAAAATACATCACACTCAGTGTGTTCCTATGAGTGTTAGAGTTTGCCCCCAATTAACCCACTTCATCTACCAATCATACCCATTATATGGTGACAGTAAGACCTTGATCATAGAGGAATGTGTGCTAAGTGTTTGGGCAACGCACAGAGTTCAGGCATATGTCAGGAGGTGATGCAAGAATCACACACAAATAACTGTAGGCTCAAAAATGCAGTCTCTCTCTCTCTTAAAGCGTTAAGAGTTCCAGGCTAAAATAAAAGTAGGTGTATTCCAATCTAGCACCCCCCCCCCTGTATTTGGATATACTTTTTATGGCATTCTATACTTTTTTTTTTTTTTTGTTTTCCAGCAGGGCTTCCGTCCCACCTCCGTCCTGAGGTACGTCATGTCTGGATTTGCAACGGCCCCTCCTCCTGCCCCCCACTGCCTTCTAGGATCTGTGTGTGTCCCAGGAGATGACGGGCCAGTCAGAAAGTGCAGCGTGACCCGTGCATGCGCAGTAGGAAACTGGCTGTGAAGCCTGAAGGCTTCACTGCCGGTTTCCCTTAGTTGCAATGCCGGCACCTGCATCCAAGCCGATGGACGAATTGGTTTCGGGGGAGCCGACATTGCGGGATCCCTGGACAGGTAAGTGTGCTTATGTTAAAAGTCAGCAGTTATATTATTATTATTTTTTTTTAAGAGGCTGTAATTCTGCTTTAATCATAAAGCAGTTGTATAGCACTGCCGAATTAAAGGCTATCTGAAAAACAAAAGATGTTAGGGTTCTTTTTCATGGTCAGCTGGTGGACAGTAAAAGCAGGAAGTTAAGCCTCAGTTTTACCGCTTCTCTGACCACCCTAATCCCTAGAAATGCAGCCACTCATGGCTTTACCCATGCGGCAGCAAAAATTTAAATGCCACGTTGCTTTCAGCAGGCACTACCACTGCAGGACGTAACCCTTTTAGGTGAATGGGGGCTAGGGTTGCCACATCATCCCTTTAATCCAGGGCACATATGAATTACACAGGTTCTAAGGCCAATTTAATGCAGATAAGGCACCAAGTGAGTTTAATTACCACTTTAATTAGCCACAAAACCTGTGTAATTAATGTGTGTCCTGGATTAAAGGGATGATGTGGCAACCCTAAAGGGGGCATGCCACAACCGCCCTCCAACTGCATGCAATTCAGTTGGAGAGCTAACGTAGGAGGTAAGCAATCAACATTTCACTTCCTCGCTGCCTATCAAACACACTCTAGAAGGGGATCCACCATGGATTGCTTTTCAGGGGGGTGGCACGTGAGGACGGCCCTTACAGTTATGCTTGCATCCAAAAAGTCTTGATTTTTTGGGACAGTCTATCACAATATTGGGGTCCCAAGAGGACAATGTTTACTGAGAGGGTTGTGGACAATACCAAAATGGACAGGTTGGATGTGAAGCCACAAAGAAAAAACATTTTTCTCTATCATCTGAATTTTTACAGCAGTTCATACCAAGATCCTCTCTGCAGTAGGTACAATATATTTATTTTGGTTTATTTTAGCATTTAAGCCCACCATATTGATTATTTTCACACTGACCGAAGAATTGCCAACATTTACTTCACTGTACAAAACATGCGCACGTCAACATTTCATTATGGAGTTAATTAGTTTTAAATGAATGAAATACTTGCTGACCTTATGCTGTCTTTTTCTTGCAGGTAAAAGATTGCTATGACAGTGTAACCTTTACATCATTACTTGATATTCCTTACAAGCCAGGGCATGCTGCGGAGAGACTACTGAGATACTGCGAGCGCTCAGACAGCTTCCATCTGCCTGTGGAAATGTCTGAGAACAGCTGAGAAAATAATAAGCACATAATTCTCCCTTCCTGCCAGCCAAAAATCCCAGGCTTTCATCTGTATGTCTGTCTATCTATCTATCTATCTATCTATCTCCATTATCTTCATTATATTCTGAGATAGATAGATAGATAGATAGATAGATAGATAGATAGATAGATAGATAATTAGATAAATATGCTGGAAGATATTGCAGATGAAAGGTACAGGCTATTACTGAGGATAATATAATAATAGATCTATCTATCTATCTATCTATCTATCTATCTATCTATCTATCTATCTATCTATTTATCTCCATTATCTTCATTATATTCTGAGATAGATAGATAGATAGATAGATAGATAGATAGATAGATAGATAGATAGATAGATAGATCTATTATTATATTATCCTCAGTAATAGCCTGTACCTTTCATCTGCAATATCTTCCAACATATTTATCTATCCATTTTCATATCTATCAATCTAATCTATCTATCCATTTGTATATGATCTATCATATATCAGTCGATCTATACATCTATCTATTCTGTGATAGATAGACAGATGGATAGATAGATTTTTTAATATAAACTTTATTTGGATTTATTTAAAAGGAAACTATTTCTGATATAGATACAGTAGATAGATAGATAGATAGATAGATAGATAGATAGATAGATAGATAGATAGATAGATAGATCTATTTCTATATTATTCTCAGTAATAGCATGTACCTCTCATCTGCAACCTCTTCCAGCATATTTATCTAATCTATCTATCTATCTATCTATCTATCTATCTATCTATCTATCTATCTATCTATCTCCATTATCTTCAATATCTATCTGTGCCTATAATCTGCAAAATCTTTCAGCATATGTAATTATCAAAGTATTTCTCCATTATTTTCAATAACTGTAATTATCTGTCTACCTATTTACAGTATCTCACAAAAGTGAGTACACTCTTCACATTTTTGTAAATATTTTATTATATCTTTTCATGTGACAACACTGAAGAAATGACACTTTGCTACAATGTAAAGTAGTGAGTGTACAGCTTGTACACCCCTAAGTGAAAATGTCCAAATTGGGCCCAAAGTGTCAATATTTTGTGTGGCCACCATTATTTTCCAGCACTGCCTTAACCCTCTTGAGCATGTAGTTCACCAGAGTTTCACAGGTTGCCACTGGAGTCCTCTTCCACTCCTCCATGATGACATCACAGAGCTGGGGAATGTTAGAGACCTTGCGCTCCTCCACCTTCATGTGGAATACTCTATCATGTTGGAATACGGCCCTGCGACCCAGTCTCCAAAGGGAGGGGATCATGCTCTGCTTCAGTATGCTTCAGTACATGTTGGCATTCATAGTTCCCTCAATGAACTGTAGCTCCCCAGTGCTGACAGCACTCATGCAGCCCCAGACCATGACACTCCCCCCACCATGCTTGACTGTAGACAAGACACACTTGTCTTTATACGCCTCACCTGGTTGCCGCCACACACGCTTGACACCATCTGAACCAAATAAGTTTATCTTGGACTCATCAGACCACAGGGTATGGTTCCAGTAATCCATGTCCTTAGTCTGCTTGTCTTCCCAGCAAACTGTTTGCAGGCTTTCTTGTGCATCATCTTTAGAAGAGGCTTCCTTCTGGCATGACAGCCATGCAGACCAATTTGATGCAGTGTGCGGCGTATGGTCTGAGCCCTGACAGGCTGACCCCCCACCCCTTCAACCTGCATCAATGTTGGCAGCACTTTGTATTTCCCAAAGACAACCTCTGGATATGACGCTGAGCATGTGCACTCAACTTCTGTGGTTGACCATGGCAAGGCCCGTTCTGAGAGGAACCTGTCCTGTTAAACCGCTGTATGGTCTTGGCCACCATGCTGCAGCTCAGTTTCAGGGTCTTGGCAATCTTCCTATAGCTTAGGCCATCTTTATGTAGAGCAACAATTCTTTTTTTCAGATCCTCAGAGAGTTCTTTGCCGTGAGGTGCCATGTTGAACTTCCAGTGACCAGTATGAGAGAGTGAGAGCGATAACACCAAATTTAACAAACCTGCTCCCCATTCACACCTTAGACCTTGTAAGACACATGACATCTGGGAGGGAAAATGGCTAATTGGGCCCAATTTGGATATTTTCACTTAGGGGTGTACTCACTTTTGTTGCCAGCGGTTTAGACATTAATGGCTGTGTGTTGAGTTATTTTGAGGGGACAGCAAATTTACACTGTTATACAAGCTGTACACTCACTACTTTACATTGTGGCAAAGTGTCATTTCTTCAGCATTGTCACATGAAAAGATAGAATGAAATATTTACAAAAATGGGAGGGGTGTACGCACTTTTGTGAGATACTGTATGTGAATTCTATGTGGATCAGATGCGATCTGAAAAGCATAGATTCCCATGTCATCTAAAAAAAAATGTTATTTCCAATGAAGGCTGTTCACATATATGCGGCACGATTTTGATTCGGTTAAAAAAAATGAACCTGTGCGAGTCTAGTGCAGATTTGGTGCAAATTTTATCTCCAGCTATTTCAAATCCCCTCAGAATTCGCATTAGAATCGCACCTGTTACAACGGAAATCGCATCACATCCGCACCGCATTAATGTGAACCGAGACGTTTTATTGATTCTCTCTACTTTCCCTGCCCTATCTAATTAGCTGCTATGTCTTCATTATGTGTTTATAACCCTATTGCTTCACCAGAAAGCTTTTCTTTACAGCACAGTTGCTGCTTTCATGTCCATTAGGATGCTTTCATGTGTCATTATATCAGTCCTGATAAAGAGAACTAAGTATTCACAAAAGCTTGCCACTAAACTATATTCAATTAGCCAATCAAATGTGTCACCTATGTTTGTGCACAATCATTATAGGGATGGTAAGCTAAACAGGCTGGGTAAGATAAATAGTATTTTATTTTAGGTAATGAACACAGATCTATAAGTATACAGTATAAGATAACAATCAACTCATCTGTCTTTTTCACCATTCATTGGGTATTTCATCTTTTTCTATTATCAGCAAATTTTTCCAACCTGTCCAATCCATGATCCCCCTCAGAAGCAGGTGAGATTGTCATCTGATCTGAAATAATTCACCTGTCTGTAGGCACCTTGGTCAAAACCAGATTAAGAAGACCTTTGTATATCACAAATCTTTCCTAACATATATTTAAAACCAAACTTTTTGTAATTTTTTTGTATACTAGGGAAGGGTTAAAACTCCTTTTTTTGTGTTTAGTGTCTTTTTTCCATTGGGGAGATTTCTCTTCACTTCCTCTTCCTTAGAAACAACAAGAGGCAAGAGGGAATCCCGTTGAAGTAACGTTGCCGCAATGCGTGGTAATGCATGACGCATGTTTCTGCATTGCTGTTCTATTATTTTGAATGGCACCCTGCTGTACAAAGGCTACACACCTGTTGTAGTGCACTGTAAACCAAGTCAAAACACACAAGTGCATTGTGGTGCCTTGCGTTATAAATAGTCATGTGCTTTTTAAAGCAACATTAAGCCTGGGTTCACACTTGTGCAAACACAGACATCGCATGTGATTCGCACCCGCTCTGCGGTGCCAATCGCATGCGATGTCTGTGCAATGCCAATTCAGCCATACAGTTTTATGGCTGAACTCGCATGAGATTTGCAGGAAAATAGTGCAGGGACTTTTTTTTTCCCCGCACTGGAATCGGATCGCATGGGTGTTCTCACCCATGTGATCCGATTTATGTGCGAGTTCACAGTTGGCGCTGCGATATGTGAACCGATCTGGGGATGTCATTAACTTTGTATTGACACCTGCAGCGGTTTGCAGAGGGCAGTGTGAACTGCCTGTGGGAGAGATTCGATGTGGGAACGCGCGCAAAAGGTTCATTAAAAAAAAAAAAATATGAGCAGATGGGCGACAATGGGAGGCGGTTTTTGTTATTTTATTACCATATTTAAATGTTTTACTCTACAAATGGTTTACACTTTTACTCTATAGATCATCTCATAGATGCTAAGTTGTATTGGTGCCTTAGGTCACATGGGCCGCATGCATTTATTGGTGGGTCTGTAAAGTTATTTTACTGGATGGCTCTCTTATATCCATTACCATGTTACTGGTCTATAATGTATAGTTTTCCACCTTTTTGGTCTTCTTATATGTATGCAACTATACTGGACCCCCAAGATGGTTCATCCCTGTTTTTGGGATCTTCTTTATTCCCTTTTTTTGTACACCTATTTTACTGTGTATACCAGGGGCGGCCCGTCCATTAGGGGCGCACTGGCACCTCCCCCCTATCCATATGTCTGGCCCTCATGCAGGAAACCGGATGCATGGATTCCAATGGAACGGGCATTTTTTTGAAGCATGTGATTGGAGCCAGAGGCTCTAATAGGCTTCAAAATAAGGTGGGCTCGGGTGCAGAGCACTGTGAACTGAGCCCGCCCAGTTGTGTGATAATAGCAAATAAATATTCGCTATTTTAACACTGATTCTCCTCCCAGTCAATCAGGAAGCCTTCTGATCGGCCGAAAGGTTCCGATTGGCTGCCAAGGAGGAGAAAGGAGGAGACAGAAGCCGCCATGATGCCCACGGAGGAGAGAAGGGGAAGCCGTCCGTGATGCCTGCCACCTGTTGCCCACCATAGATGGGGTAAGTGCTCTGGACCGGGGGGGAGGGTTGGGGGGATGTCTGTGGGTGCACTGTTTGCCGCCCCCTCCCCTGCAATATTTACCACCAGCCGCCACTGATGTATGCAGAGCTATAATTGAACTGTTTGCTGCTCTGCTTTATATTGTTTCTTTTTCTCATTTGACTACAAAAAAATGTAATAAAAACTATTGAAACAGAAAAAAAAAGAATATCAAACATATCATACATATCTGCTCTATGCAGTGGTTTTGCACACAGGAACCCCCGATCCTCCTCTTTTCGCATCACCTGCCAACGCTGCTGGCTCCTCTTCTTCAGTCGATGCCCCATTAGCAAGCTGCTTGCTCTGGGGGCACTGGTGCATGCTCACCCCCATGCTCCACTCTATGTGTACATAAGACACAGAGCTACGGCTCAGCCCCTCCCCACGCTTTCTCCTCATTGGCTCTCTGGCTGTGATTGACAGTAGAAGGAGTCAATGTCTCTGCCAATGAGGAATGAGAGATTCAGGAGAAGCTCAGCTCTTGTGCACAACGCTGGATCGAGAAGGACCTCAGGTGAGTTTTAGGGGGGCTGGGGGAGCCACTGCACACAGAAGGTTTTTTACCTTCATGCATATAATGCATGAAGGTAAAAAACCTTAAGCCTTTAAAACCACTTTAACACGTTAGAGTGCATTGACATTCATTTTGAATGGCATGTTAACGCATTGCAAAGACATAATGGGCTCTAAAAGTTTTCCCTTTATTCCTGTTCTAGTTAAAACCTAAAATTCTTCATTTTCCCTTTCTCTCAGCAGCAATGACAATGGTCATCAGAACAAACAGGGGATAAAGCTCCCCATGTGAGGCATAAACAGCCATACAAAACTAACAGTGACAGCACAGTGCCTAATGCCTAGTACCCACGGGCTGAATGTTGGGAGACATCGGCCGATTCAATTAAAACTGGCCGACATTCGGCCCATGTGTATGTCAGATGGTCTGACAGAAGCCTACCTTTTGGCCGGCTTCTATCGGATGAGCATGCTGGAAAACCAGCAGCCAACCGGCTCCTTATCAGCACACTCAGCCAATGGCTGGGTTGAATGAAAAACTATTAGTGTGTACCAGACTTGAGTGGTTAGCACTTCTGCCTAGCAGCCCTAGAGTTGTTGGTTCGAAACCCAAAGACAACACTTCCTGCCTAAACCTTGCATGTTCTCCATGTGCCTGTGCGGGTTTCCTCCAGGTACTCTGGTTTCCTCCCACACTCCAAAGCATAGCTCCCAACTGTCCCTGATTTCAGACCAAAGTCCCTCCATCTTTCCTCCTTATTTGTCCCTCGTTTTGGTCTGATCTATATAGTTGTATATAAAATGCACTACTTATTTATCAAAAAGTGTTTCCCAGTGCTACACTTTTCATCCAATTTCTAAATTGCTGCATTTGTAAATTCCAAAAGCCAGTATAGAGGAATAGTAATGCTAAAAAGCACTTGTTGGTTTAACTAACTTTTTTTGTACAATTCTCCTTTAAGGGGACATGACAGGGGTGTGTCTTATGCCTACATACTTTTGCTAATAGGTGTCTCTCATTATCATCTCAGAAAGTTGGGAAGTATGCTCCAGATATGTTGGTAGGTTAATTGTCTAAATTGGCCCTAATATATGTATGAATGTGAGTTAGGGACCTTAGATTGTAAGCTCCTTGAGGGCAGACCCTGATATGTACATTATATATGTAAAGCACTGGGTACATTGATGGTACTATATAAGTACCTGTTGCTAACCCATGCCTAGCAAAACTAGAAATAAAAAAGCTTTAGCTACACTTTAATATAATAAATGACTGAAAAAAGGCTCAACAACCTTGTTGATTTATTTATTTAGATTGGCGTAGTCTCTCTCTGTTTTCAGGAGCTGAATGTCATCCACCGGCAGTAAGATGGCAGTATTTACCAGTAATCTCCTGCAGTTGCCATAAATCCTTTCCTAGTCTTTTCCAACCTGTAAATGACAGGTACATCCCTGTGTAATAAACGGCCTTTAAGTTCCACACCTTGTTCACACACCCTAAGGTTCAGGTTCTGCCAGTTGCCAGTGCATAGTGTATATTATGTACTTATTTTAAATAGCTTGAATGCTTTGATTAGTTAGAACTGAGGATTATTCTTTTAGGTCAATGGGAGGACTATGACTACACATTTACAAGCTGAATGGATTAATTAAATGGTGACATGATTTCATCTCAACACCCTTCTGATGAAAGCACTTGAAGCTATTTAAAAGGGATGGGTTTATCTGTTTCCACATTAGAAGCTTCCGTATTCTCCATTATGTTATACGTGAAGAAGAAGAGGTATTATACTTGTCTCTCCGGCAAGTCCATGTCTTTTGTCTTGATAAAAGTGTCATTCCATGCTTATGAGAGTTTTGTATTCCCGTACCTCCCAAAGAATGCTGTGGTTCCTTCCTCACATAAAGGACATAGTAATAATGTAAGGGCTGGTTAAAGTTTGTTAGCCACCATCACTACAAAATATGTGTAGGGACCATGCCATAAACAGTAGTGTCCCTATTCTAGTACTGCTAAACTGCAGTCAGGTGCAGACTGAATTGATGATTTGGCTTTCTACAGGTTTTCTCGTAAGTTCAGATGATTGTTTACTTCTGCCTGCTGCTTATGAGTGTTCCTGACAATAGTGTGGGAATATCCAGTAGCCCGAGTTATGAAATATTTATATCTCCTTAGCCTACCTACCACTATGACGTTTGTTGCCAGTGGTACATGCTGGGAAAGGGTATAAATATTTGGGGAACCTTCTGAAAGCTTGCTGGCTCTGCCTTAAGCCCACATGCTGGGGAAGGTTATAAATATTTGGAGAAACCTTCTGAAAGCTTGCTGGCTCTGCCTCAGGAGGATTATGTGCTGTTGCCCTTGACCTCCCAGGTCTGCTGCCTAGGAAGGACACATGTGCCAAAGAAACATAGGTACAAGGCTGGGACTTGGAGCTTGCATTGCCTGACTGAAGGGGTAGCCCAAGAGAAATGAAGCTAAGCTCAGGACAGGAGTACCAGGAGTAAACTTCAGCTGCAGAAGGAAAGTCTGAAGAAGCTGTGTACAAGCATGGACTTCACAAGAAGTCTGTTGGTTCATCCAATGAGTGGGTGTAGCACTGCAGCTGCTTACAGCTGGAAGAATACAGGGTACAAGTCCTGCTTAAAGGCTCTTTTTTTCTGTATGAAGTGGTATTTTTGAAGTATGCACATTATTCTTTTGGGTATCCTGTGCCCTCACCCTCTCTCCATGGAGTTTTTTGTCTTGTAGTAAACGCTATTAATTGTCCAAAGTTTATTAAGTCACCCATCTGTTCATGTCCTAACTACACATAAAGAATCATACCCTGAAGTGAAATATCAGCCCACCTTACTTCCAGGGGACCCCAATAGTCTCTAGAGGTTAACGGAGTGCTACATCTTTGGTGCCCAATGTGGGGCATGGAAAGATTTGAGCTGTGGTTACCCATAACAACTGGCCACAATGTCTGCAATTTCATCCTGGCACTGTAGGGATTACGTATTGACCAACTGAGGAAGCCTCAGAGACTTTTATCATTCTATTGTGTTACCAGCGAGGGGAACAACCTGGATTTTTTTTGGGGGGGGAGAGTTTGTAGCCACTAGCCTAAAAGACAGAGATATGCAGTATGCGCCTGAGGCAAGAGAAACCTGGTGTTTGCATGTTTGAGATGTTACATGCCCAACTAAGAAGATGGGAGGGACCACCACTCTCAGGGTGAGGTTGACCAATGTGCCACAACAGCCTGCAACATGCTACCACAGTGAAGAAACCAGGCAGTCATCTTGCCCCTAGAGCCATGGCCCCTGGAATCTGTTTGCAGACTGAGGGAGACAATCATGTACTCTTTCATCCATAGGTGGCACTGTGCGACAGTACAAGGGAAGAGCGGTCTGTTGAATGAAGTGGCCCCTTAGAGACTCCTTTAGTTCACTAAGGCAGGGCAGATATCTGATTTGATACTGAATTCTTGCAAAAGTTGGGGCGACCATCTTGACATCGGATCCTTTAAAAAGGGGATGCCATGTCTTTTGGGCACGCTTCAAGTGGCAGGATAAGGAGAGGAACCCGCTGGTTAGGGACAGTGCTTAGCACAGGGAAAGGTTTCAGACTATTAGGGTCAGAGTAATCTGGTGCTGCAGAGTTCTCTTCCAGTGGGCGAGTACAGCAAATACATTTTGAACCAGTCCTTTTCCTCCACCTCTCCTGCAGAAACCATCCTCCGGTAACAACTGTATCTCTTGTAATAGAGTGGGCCTGTGATAAATTGCAATGTTCTCCTGAGTGCCCTGAACTGTATGTATGATCGTTGCTGAATCTTCAACTGTGCTTATAAAAAGTTCCAAGTGCCACGTAAAGTTGCGTGCGGTATTGCTCCCACGCAAGCACCTTCTTCAGACGTCCTGCCTACAATTGGATAGCTTGAATATTGGGGAGTGGTGGACCAAAGCATGGAAGAACCAGCTACATAGAAGTGAGATGTGTCCAGGTCTACCTGACCTATCTGATCTAGATCCAGTATACAGTAAATAGGCCCCAGATCCTAGAAGTCTTTGTGCAGCAGATGGCATAAATGGGATGTCTGCCACTGAGTACAGAAAGGATCAAACTACCCTCAGACAGTATGAAGGTCATAGTCGGGCTCAAACTTGCCGACTTGGTTTTGGAGAGAGGGAGTTGCTGTATAAAAACTCCAGGCTTAACTGTGGGTGAACAGTACTAAGTGTGACTTCAGGTGTGACTTGAGTTGCACAGAATCGCATAACAATGGAAATCACATTGTTTTCAAAGGAGCCTGTTCAGATCAATGCAGCAGTGTGATTTTAAAAAAGGATCCTGTATGACTTTAGTGTGATTTTAGCGCACTTTTGGCACCATAGACTTCAATAAAACACACCAAAAATGCATCTACATGCGATTTGATGAGCTTTTTTATGCGTTTTTGAATTGATTTCAGTGCTTTTTAACCCTACTCTCCACATCACATGCATTTGCAACTGAAGAACTTTTCCTTATATGCTCAGAAGTCATACATGAACCAGAACTGGCCTCTCTCCTGTTTGAAATGACTGGATGGATCCAGTATCTATGTCAGTATTCTCTGCTTCTTCGCTTCTTCAATCAACACTGTGGAAGTAGCTGTAACTCCTGCTGCCATGGCCAATGACAGAGAGGACATGACTGCTTAACTACCTCACAACACAGACAAACAAGGAAGTAAATAGGACGCCATGTCGACCGGCCCATAGTAAAAATACATCATTACTTTGAGTTAAATATAGGTGTAATGGCAGTAGCTAGCTGCCATAACCCCAGTATTGGTTTTTACTATGGCTGATTCTCCTTCACATAAAAGTGGTCCAGAGGGTGGATTCGCCGCGGGATCACTTTTAGAAGGGTGACGCCCCTCCCGGCTTACCTAACCGATCAGTGAAGCTTGAGAACGATCTGGTGTGGTCATTAGCTGGACATGGAGACAAATGAGGCCAAGATGGCCGCCACTCGTTTCTATGCCCTTAGAGGAGTGGAGAAAAAAAGGTTGAGAAAAACCCTCCAAAGGAAATGGACTTTAAGGCATATATACAGACAAGACACATTAAGGACAACGTGAGTTGTAAAAATTCTATATTTTATTAACAATTAAAATAAAAGTGCCTTGAGATGACAAGGACTGAAGTAAGATATACAAAATGATATGTATGAGGTAGATTACAATGCATAACATATAAACATGGGCTAGGAAGATACATAAACCTCTTTATGAATATGAAAAGAACTGTGAAACATCCAACGCATTTTGAGATAACTGAACAATACAAGCTATTCTTCAGGGATGTTCAAAGTGCAATCAGTCGGGGTTCCCTTCAAGTGCATCCCCCAGTGGGTACATCCTGGAGTGGCGGGGTGGCTGTTCAGGGGTCGTTTCTGGCTCCTGCTTCAAGACACACTGATTGGTTCAGCCAGCTATCTGGATTAATTTTTATCCGTGGTCCCCATCATTGTACCCCATATTGCTCCTCTGTTAGTTCTTCCTTTCCATACCTAGGAGGGTTGTTGGAGATATATTTTACCTGCTCTATTCAACACAAGCTCCTCCTGTGCAAATTTTGAACATCCCTGAAGAAGAGCTTGTATTTTTCGTTTATCTTGAAACGCGTTGGTTGTTTCACAGTCCTTTTCATATTCAGGAGGTTTATATATGCATCAGCCTAGCCCACGTTTATATGTTATACAGTGTCATCTACCTCATACATATCATTTTGTATATCTTACTTCAGTCCTTGTCATCTCAAGGCACTTTTATCTTAATTGTTAATAAAATATAGAATTTTTACAACAGTGTCCTTACTGTGTCTTGTTAGTATATGCCTTAAAGCCCCTTTCATTTGGAGGGGTTTTCAACCTTTTTTTCTGTAACTGTTGGATGTTGGCATATGTTCAGGGTTCTCACCACACCCAATGTGAAGCGACAACTGATTTCACTTCCTGTTCCTGGTTCATAAAATTTTTTTTTTTTTTTAAGCAAAAGTTGCATTTTTTTTTCATTTGCTTTTAAAGGTAAATGAGAGATTTGGGGTCTTTTGACCCCAGATCTCTCAATAAAGAGGGCCTGTCATTAAAATATTAAAAAAAAATAATAATAAAGGGACAATGTAAAAATAAAAAGTAAAATAAATAATACATTTTTTTTTAAAGCACCCCATCCCTCCGTGCTTATGCGCAGAAACGAATGCATACATAAGTCACGCAAGCATATGTGTACAATATTCATATCACACATGTGAGGTATTGCCACGATAGTTAGCAATAATTCTAGCACAAGACCTCCTCTGTAACTCTAAACAGGTAACCTGTAAGAATTTTTAAACCATTGCCTATGGAGATTTTTAATTACCGTAGTTTGTCACCATTCCACAAGCGTGTGCAATTTTAAAGCATGACATGTTGGGTATCTATTTACTCGGCATAATATCATCTTTTACATTATACAAAAAATTGGGGTAAATATTGTGTTTTTTTTTTAAATCATCAAGTGTGTTTTTTCCAAAAAAAAATTGCATTTTAAAGACTGCTGTGCAAATACTGTGTGACATAAAATATTGCAAGGATCACCATTTTATTCTCTAGGGTCTCTTCTATAAAACATGTATAATGTTTGGGGGTTCTAAGTAATTTTCTAGCAAAAAACACTAATTTAAACCTTCAAACAAAAATCATTGGCCAAAAACCAAAAACACAGAGGCATGAAAAACACATAAAAAAAACGCATCAAAATCATGTAAAAAAATACATCAAAATGCAACTTGGTCACACTACATAATCACACTGAAAATCGGATCAAATTGCAGCAGCAGTAGTGTGAACCTAGCCGAAAATGAAAAAGTTTTCTAACCCGTCTGGCTGAGCCTGTCTGAAGGTATCATAGCCATAGTTGTTTAATCCTGCCATATTGGGATAAGCTTGCCTCATGTCTACGGATAGCGTTTGGGGTCAATTCACTAACGTTTACCTCATGTGATAACATGATGTGATTGCATAAATTATTGCTTGCAGTAAATAAAGTCCAATTCACAAAAGAACAATTATGTGGTATTTACAGCACAGGTGGGGGGGGGGGAGCCAGGGAGCGGGTAGGGCGGACTCGATGTCTGCCAGCTACCCGCGACTGCTTCCCCGCAGTGACAGAACAGAGGTCTGTGTATGTAAACACACGGATCTCCGTTCTGACAGGGGGGAAGGAATGTGATTGCAGGCTCCCTGTATATGGAAGCCGCGATTACTCCCTCCCCCACTCAGCCCAGCCCCCATACCGTTAGTAACACACACAGGGAACACCCTTAGAGCACCCCCTGCAGGTTAACCCCTTCCCTGCCAGTGACATTTATACAGTAATCAGTGCATTTTCATAGCATTGATTGCTGTATAAATGCCAATGCTCCCAAAAAAGTGTCAAAATGGTCCGACATCTCCGCTGCAATATTGCAGTCCCGGCAAAAATCGCAGATCGCCACCATTAGTAGTAAAAAATAAATAAAAACCCCAGAAATGAATTATCATCATTCGTAAATGCGGCAACTTTTGCACAAACCAATCAATAAATGCTGATTGTGATTTTTTTACAAAAATACGAGGAAGAATATAAATCGGCCAAGACCAATGAAAAAATTGTTTTCTTTATATTTTTTTTGGATTTGTATTTTAGCATAAAGTAAGAATTTTTTTTTTTTTTTTTGCAAAATTGTCACACTTTTTTTGTTTATAGCGGTGATCAGAAATAACGCAGAGGTGATCAAATACCACCAAAAGAAAGCTCTATTTATGGGGGAAAAAAGGACGCAATTTTTTTTTCAGTCCAGCGTCTCCTGACCGCGCAATTGTCAGTTAAAGCGACGCAGTGCCTAATCGCAAAAAGTGCTCTGGTCCTAAAAGGGGGAAATCCTTCCGGGGCTGAAATGGTTAATAGTGATAATTATGCATTATGAGGGATGGTGCTGCTTGTGAACCAGTATTTAGACAACACGGGGGGGCCACACAGGGATGATGTTCCAGATAGACCCCCCCTCTCAGCCCCACCACCATCAGACAGAATCTTGTTGATAAATTCAGATGTTAATAAACAAATCATTCTACTGGGACTCACCAGTGTGGTTGTCATGCCAACAAGACTGGCTTTAGGCTTAGACTGGGCTGCCATTCTTTGGTCTCCAGAGGCTCCAATCTGTAAAACAGCCACCTCCAGAAATCCTCGCACTGTTATGTAAGAGCCAATATATCTCCTGCCAGATTAAAGTGGCAGTTCTATGTAGCTGGCCAACACAAAGGTTAGGGAGTGACTTACATGAATTTAACCCTGTGCCTAATAGCAGGACTGCCACTAAAAAGTCTCCATGAAATGATTTCCTTCTACTTTGAAAAAAAAATGACATATCTTGATAGTTATGAAAATGGTCAAATTCCATAACAAAGTTAACTTTAATACAACCATAACCCTTTTTATTATTAGTCTGTTGTCACTTTTCTTGTTAATATTAGGCATGTGCAGAGGGAAAACATTTGTTTAGTTTTGTTTCGTTTCGATTCGTCATTTACATAAATTCATTTAGTTAGATTTGTTTCATTCGTTTAATTCGTTTCTGGAATTTGTTTAGTTTATTCATTTTCGAAAAGTTTTTGAATCAATTTCAAATAGTTTTCGAATTTGAATTGTTTTCAAATATGAATAGTTTTCCAAATTCCAAGGAGAATGGGGTGGAGTGGAAAGTGGAGGAATAGAATGGAAAAAGATAGAATAAAACAGAGGGGAATATGTGGGCGGCACAGTGGTGTAGTGGATAGCACTTTCACCTGGCAGCAAAAGGGTTGCTGGTTCGTATCCCAACAACGACACTACCTGCCTGGAGTTTGCATGTTCTCCCTGTGCCTGCGTGGGTTTCCTCCGGGTACTCCGGTTTCCTTCCACACTCCGGAGACATGCTGGTAGGTAAATTAGATCCTGTCTAAATTGGCCCTAGTATATGTATGAATGTGAGTTAGGGACCTTAGATTGTAAGCTCCTTGCAATCCCTTGCAAGGGCAGGGACTGATGTGAATGTACAATGTATATGTAAAGCACTGCGTAAATTGACAGCGCTATAGAAGTACCTGAAATAAATAAATAAAATAAATAAATAATATAACAGAAAATGAAAGAATATAATATGGTGGAGTGGAACAGAGCTGTTTTATTATTTTGTTTTCTGTTATATTCTTTTCTAGTCTATTGTTTTTTTTTTCTTTTCCTTTGCTTTCTATTTTGTTATCTTTGGAAATTGAAAAACGATTCAAATACGAGTATTTTTCAGATTCGAATTTGAAAACTAATCGAATTTGAAAACTATTTGAATTCGAAAAGTATTCGAAAACAATTAGAAAATTATTTGAATTTGAATTTCGTCCGATTTTGTTTTCTTTAATTCAGCATCAGCACTATCGTAATTCGTAAATTTTGGATACATCCAAATTTCCGAAAAACGAAAATTTGTCAGAATTTAAATTCTGAATGAAACTAACCGCACATATCTAGTTAATATCATATTAATTTTTTACTGATAGAAACATAGAAACATAGAAAAGTGACGGCAGAAAAAGACTGAGTAGTCCATCGAGTCTGCCCCTTTTTATTTATTTATTTTTTTTAATTTTTTTTTTACATTAACCTTGTTGTCTGACTATGGATTTATGTTTATCCCAAGCATGTTTGAAGCCATTTACTGTTGACTGTCTCACAACCTCTGTTTACATTTTTTTTTTAATTTTTTTTATTTATTTATTTTTCCCCGTCTGAGCTACCTGATGAGTCAGAAAAAGACGGCAGTGAAAAGATACAAAGATACAAAGATAGTCATTTTTTAATTATACTATAATTGATCTATACACGCCAATCAAAGTAAGTCTTAAATTTAAGACTGTTTAAAAGCAAAAAGCCTTTAAACCTACATAGGTTTTAAATGCTTAATGCTATCACGACTACGACTTAATTTCTTTTGTTTTAGCCTGCTTTAAGTTTAAGTTTATTAAAAGATTAACAAAAGCTTATGAAAAGCTTAAGTTTATCAAAAGTTTAAGCTAATCAAAAGTTTAAGCTTAGACTTTTTATGAGCATAAACTTAGCAAAAAGTTAAAGGTTTCTATTGTTTTATCTTTCGTTTCCTTTTCTTTTTTTTTT
>BLSH010374364.1:173839-189121 GCA_018402905.1 Glandirana rugosa | reverse complement strand
CCCACAAATAGAGCTTTCTTTTGGTGGTATTTGATCACCGCTGCGTCATTTCTGAGCGCCGCTATAAACAAAAGAAAAGCGATTTTTCAAAAAAAAAAAAAAAAACAATTGCTAAAAAATTGCAATCGGCGTTTATTGTTTGGTTTGCGCAAAAGTTTCCGCGTTTATGGATGATGAGAATTCATTTCCGGGGTTTTTTTTTTTTTCTTTTTTACTAGAAATGGCGGCGATCTGCGATTTTTAGCGGTACTGCGATATTGGGGCGGACATGTCGGACATTTTTGACACTTTTTTGGAACCAATGACATTTATACAGCGATCAGAAATGTAAATGTCCACTGATTACTGTATAAATGTCATTGGCAGTGAAGGGGTTAACCTGCAGGGGGAGATCTAGGGGTTAACTGTGTTCCCTAGGCGTGTTCTAACTGTGAGGGGGCTGGGCTACCATGGGCATAAGAGATCTAACTGATCCCAGTGACAGGGATCATTAGATCTCTTATGTCCCCATTGAAAGAGCGGGAACCGCCGTGTTTACATCGCCGATTCCCTGCTCTTTGGCTCTGGCAGCTCATCGCAGCGCCTGCGTGAATCGCCGCCTATTTACGGCGATTGGCAGGATGCATCCACATCGATGTGGAAGCGGTTAAGTAAGTTTTCCTTTTTTTTGATTTAGGATGGGGGATAGAAGGCAAGATCAGCTGGAATGACACTCTTCATAATACGTATGTGTGAGTTTTACAATTTTCACATATCGTATATACTCGAGTATAAGCCGAGTTTTTTATGCTGAAAAAGCCCCCCCTTGGCTTATACTTGAGTATATACGGTAACTCGTAGTTACATTGATCCAGCTTGGACCAATGTAACGCCCTGTTCACACTAGTATTAGAAACAGGCATTTGTGGCGCCTTTTTGCCAAACACCTAGCAAAGCAGCCTACAACGGATATTATGGACAGCGGAGAGAGCTGTTCACATTTAATAAACGTGTCGTGTTTGTGTCGCTTCACGTCGTTGTGCGGCAAAAATGAAGCTACATGTTGAGTCCGGGAGGAGTTGAAGCGTAACAACTTCATCCATTCAAGTCTATGGTAAAAATCTCTCCCCCCCCCCCCCCCCCATGGAGGGCACATGGGGTGCGTTTTTAACACGCTTTAAGTGCATAACAAAATGCACTTTAACACTTTAGGTGTGTTAGTTCACATTAGTGTCAAGCAGCATTGGAATTTTTTGCCAGTGTACATGTCATACCTGTGGGATCCCCATGGAGCCTGGAAATTAGTGAAGTAGATACCTTTACTACTCTGCTCTCTACTAGCTTTCGGGTCTTGTGCTGAGCGGCTGCCCTGCTGCACTGTGAACACGCGAGGTCGCTTTCTCAACATGGGCTCTATTCAGGGAACACTTTACATTTTCTCAATTATTATTATTATACAGGATTTATATAGTTCTAAAAGTTTGTGCAGCGCTTTACAACATCAGGGCAGACAGTACAATTACAATCCAATTCAATACAGGAGGAATCAGGGGGCCCTGATTATTAGAGCTTACAATCTAGGAGGGAGGGTCAAGTGATACAAAAGGGTAAAAACTGTGGGGTGAGCTGATGAAGAAAATGAAAGCACAGTCGATGTTAGGTGGGATAGACTTCTCTGAAAAGTTTTCAGGGATCGCTGAAAAGTAGATAGATTTGGAGATTGACAGGTTGGGGTAGGGAATTCCAGAGGATGGGAGAGGCTCCAGAGAAGTCCTGGAGGCAAATATGGGAGGAGGTGATGAGGGAGCTGGAGAGCAGGAGGTATTGGGAGAAACGAAGAGGACAATTAGGTTGGTATTTTGAGACTAGCCTAGTGATGTAGCTGGGGGCCGAGTTGTGGATGGCTTTGTAAGTTGTTAGTACTTTGAATTTAATTTGGGTGAGTGGCAGCCAATGGAGGGATTGGCAGAGAGGGGTAGCAGACGCTGAGCGGTTTGTAAGGTGGATGAGTCTGGCAGCGGCATTCATGATGGACAGAAGGGGGGATAGCCTATTTGAAGGTAATCCAATGAGGAGAGAGTTGCAGTAGTTGAGGCGAGAGATGACCAGGGAGTGAATCAGGAGCTTTGTAGTTTCATTGGTTAGGAAGGGACATAAGCAACACAGTTCTTATTGATGGGTTGTTCCAGTGATCAGTCCAACACCACTATGGTGAAAACAGCCTGAACGTTGTCCACCGATGGAATCCACTTAGTGTAGATAAACCACCACCAGAAACACACACACCTTGAAGTGTTAGGAGCGGGGGAAGGTACCATTACCAGAAATCTGGGACTCACTATCACTAGTAAGTCATGCGAGCTGGCAGATACAACCCTCTGCGGGGTATATATGCAGACTTCTCCCTTCTCCCGACAATCCGGCAGATAGACGCCAAACAGAGTCTTCAAACCAGGTTTCCAACTCCACCAAATATGACGTTAAAAAGAGGAGAGGAATCCATAGTATAAATCCGCAGTAGCAACGTTTATTAAAAACATATAGAGTACTCACATTTAAAACAAAGAAATCGAGTGTAACAAGCCGGCTAGAACATATACGAAACGAGGGTTCCCGTTCCTGTCTGAACGTGTGGGCGTGGTGACATCAGCACGTAGCTCCGCCCTATATGTTTCGTCATAAGTGACGTCTTCCAGGGGCCGCTGGAAGACATTTTGGATTTTGTGTGTTTTGGACACTTTAGCCTACATGGCCTTCTATTTATAATTGATGCACTTTAATTGTTTTTCATTTTGCTTATGTACACCCCAAGTTTTATATGCACTTTAGCGCAACTGTTTTTTATTAATTCGTATTTACTTGTGTTATTATCGCACGTTATGTTGCTGCAGCCCTGGACACTTTAGCGCATTACTGACTTTTATTTATAGGAAGGGACGTAGTTTGGTAATGCGGTGGAGGTTGAGTTCTCAATGCATGCAAAGTGTTCTCTGATTGGACAAGGTGGAGATGTGGGTCGGAGATGTCACCATCTCCACCTCCTCCAATCAGAAGATGCTTTATATATACTGATGAAATGTGTTCTCTGAATGGTGAGCGTGCCGATCAAGTGGCCTCCTGTGTCAAAATGCAGCAGGGCAGCCACTTGGCACGGGACCCAGAAGCTAGTGGAGATCACTGAAGTAGTGGTGCAAATACTACACTGATTTTCAGCTTCCACAGCCTGGGATTCCCCAGATATGACATATAAATACTTACATTGGTGCAAGCTGGACCAATGTAACTATGTCGAAATTTTCATAGCTAAACCTCAACTTTAATCACAAGAAAAAGCACAGGTACACAGCATAAAAGGTGTCATTAACCACTTAAGGCCCGGAAGGATTTCCCATGTTGGGACCAGAGCACTTTTTGCGATTCAGCACTGCGTCGCTTTAACTGACAATTGTGCAGTCTTGCAACGTTGTACCCAAACTAAATATGCGTTTTTTTTTTTTCACGAATAGGGCTTTCTTTTGATGGTATTTGATCCCCTCTGCGTCATTCTGATCACCGCTATAAAAAAAAAAGAGCGACAATTTTGCAAAATGAAAAATATTTCTAACTTTTTGCTAAAATACATATCCCCAAAAAAAATATAAAAAACACAAATTTATTCATCGGTTTTGGACGATTTATATGCTTCCTCATATTTATGGTAAAAAAATCGCAAATCTGCATTTATTGATTGGTTTGTGCAAAAGTTGCTGCATTTACAATCCACGAGAATTAATTTCTGGCGTTTTTACAATTTTTTTTTTTTACTAGTAATGGTGGTGATCTGCGATTTTTATCGGGACTGTGATATTGGGGTGGACATACCGGACATTTTTGACACTTTTTTTGGGACCAATGACATTTATACAGCGATCAGAAATATCCACTGATTACTTTCTAAATGTCATTGGCATTGAAGGGTATTAACCTGCAGGGGGAGATCTAGGGGTTAACTGTGTGTCCCTAGGCGTGTTCTACCTGTGAGGGGGCTGGGCTGTCAGGGGCATAAGAGATCTAACTGATCCCAGTGACAGGGATCAGTAGATCTCTCACATGCTGCCTGACAGAGCGGGGAACCGCTGTGTTTACATCAGCGGTTCCCCGTTTTTCTTCTCTGCCAGGCAATTGCGGCTTGCCAGCGGAGATCGAGTCTGCCCGAGCTGCGGCCACACTGCTGGAGAGTGCGGTGGGCACGAGCGATTCGCGGGACGCTGCCACTCTGTAGCAGTAAATGTACGCGAGGTGGACGGGAATCGGTTAAAGCAAATGGAGCAGTCTGCATCCATTATGTCTTATGTCACCTTCTATCCTCATCCTAAATTGCAAGGCCCAAGGAAATAATAAATAACCTCCTCAAAAAAAAGGAAAATTACTTACCAAAACCTGTGCCAAATCTCAATATATTCTGTCACATCACTGTGTAAAAAAAAAATTGATAAGAGCCAAAAGGGCTGAAGATAAACATGTTTTCAGGCACTGGGATCACAAGGGGTGTTTAGGACCTCAACAGCGTGATGTTGCTTTTTCAAAATCCAAATGGCAGGCAGGTGACTCACCGGCCACTTTATTAGGTACACCATGCTAGTATTTGGTTGGACCCTCTTTTGCCTTCAGAACGGCCTTAATTCTTCATGGCATAGATTCAACAAGATGTTGGAAACATTCCTCAGAGATTTTGGTCCATAGTGACAATGATAGCATCACGCAGCTGCTGCAGATCTGTCGGCTGCACCTCCATGATGCAAATCTCCCGTTCCACCACATCCCAAAGGTGCTCTATTGGATGAGATCTGGTGACTGTGGAGGCCATTGGAGTACAGTGACCTCATTGTCCAGTGGTGAGATGATTTGAGCTTTGTGACATGGAGCATTATCCTGCTGGAAGGAGCCATCAGAAGATGGGGACACTGTAGTCATAAAGGGGGTGTGCATCCAAACTACCTGCACCATATGCACTGCGCCTCATGTGTGACGATTGTCAAGATTCTATATTGCAACATCACACCTAACTGCATCCCAAGCAAGAGACAACCTTTCAATCACAGGTCTGTTCTTGATTGTTTTCAATGATTTGGGCATGACCGCGCTGCATCCACCCTCTTCCCAATGGAGACCCTGCCACCTTCTCCCTAAGCAAGGCTCACACCCACCTGCAGGAAAACACTTACTCCTGTAATTATTTAGCCAACATATTGCTGGCACACTGTGAGGTCCTCGGGGGTCGGGGGATGGAGGCCATACAGGCTGCCGTGACTGCTTTGTTTTTAATTCTGGCATGAACAAATGAAAGTTCACACTATGGAACATTAATACATTAACTTCCTCTTATAATCTCAATGGAGAAGGAGGAATTCCGAAACATGCCATGTCAGATTAAGGCGTTTTTGTTATTTTATCACCTATGATCCATGTGTGAATAAGTTCTATCTTCATGCCTATAGATTTTAATGATGTTCTGTCTTCTAGTTTATGTACTAATAAATCTTGATATTTTTTATATAATTTACTGTGTCAGTGCCTTTAAAGTCCCAATACCAGGGGTATTCTCTTGTTTGTATTTGCAATAGGGATGTGGCACTACCCATGACTCTCGTCACTCATTTATGTTCTGTAGTCATAAAGGGATGGACATGGTCAGCAACAATACTCAGGTAGGCCATGGCATTTATACAATCCTCAATTAGTACTAAGGGGCCCAAAGTGAGCCAAGAAAATATCCCCACACCATTACACCACCACCACCAGCCTGAACCGTTCATACACGACAGGATGGATCCATGGTTTCAGTTTCCTGTTCTCAGCTGACGGGAGTGGCACCCGGTGTGGTCTTCTGCTGCTGTAGCCCATCTGCTTCAAGGTTTGATGTGTTGTGCATTCAGAGATTGTATTCTGCATACCTTGGTTGTAACGAGTGGTTATTTGAGTTACCGTTGCCTTTCTATCATCTGGAACCAGTCTGCCCATTCTCCTCTGACCTCTGACATCAACATGGCATTTTCGTCCACACAACTGCCACTCATTGGATATTTTCTATTTTTCGGGCCATTCTCTGTAAACCCTAGGGATGGCTGTGCGTAAAAATCCCAGTAGATCAGCGGTTTTTGAAATACTCAGATCAGCCTGTCTGGCACCAACAACCATGCCACTTTTAAAGTCACTTAAATCCCCTTTCTTCCTCATTCTGATGCTCCCTTTGAACTTCAGCAAGTCATCTTCACAATGTCTAGATGCCTAAATGCATTGAGCTGCTGTCATGTGATTGGCTGATTAGTAATTTGTGTCACCAAGCAATTTAACAGTTGTACCTAATAAAAAGGCTAGTGAGTGTAGAAAGCTGTAGTAGTGAATGGCGGTGTTGCCCTACTGGCTAGGCTTTGTGGTAGAGGTGTGTCAATCAGAAGACTGGCTGAACAGAATTATAAATGTTTTGGCATATAAAACGGTACACATATATGTATTTGTGCCATGGCTGCAGCTGTTTGGCTAGAGTTCACCTTTCAGATCTGGAGTTGCATGATGGATACTAGGGCTCTGTGTTACCTATAAAAATCTGTTTGGTATTCCAACACAATATAAATACAGAAAATAAAAAATCTACCCTCTGGATATAGAGAAGGAGAGATACTCCACACCTGTCTGTGTCTCCATCACTTGTCTCCATCAGAAGCCGTGCAGAAAATACTCGGCCTTCGCACACCTCCTCCGCTCGCTGTGTCCTGCCAGCTGTCACTTAGCCAGGGCCTTGAAAGTCTCATCATATTCCAGTCAGGCTCCAGTTTCACAGATCAGCAAATAATAATGCTTCATTTGTGGTCATTTCACGCTTACCTTGAAAACTCCACAGAAGAGCTTTTTCTGCTGCACTTCTGAGGACCTTTTCATGGCGTGTGGGGAAGGAGCTCAGTGCTAAACCTGTCTGAAGTGGATTTGTCACCACAGGCCAAAATTATTTCCTGATCCGATGGAACGCTGAAGGGGCACCTATAGAGCGTGACATTACTGAGCTTATGTAATAAGAAATGAGCAGCCATGATGTACAAAGTGTACTGACCTGAAGCAAGGCTCAGAGTATGTGGCCAGGAAGAGCTGCATTCAAATGATTGCCTTAGCATTTTGATTTGAATTTGCTAATTCTAACCCCCCCAACCCTCCATGTTCAGCTAACTTCCCCCATCATCACTTTTTATTACTACAGATTTTTTTTATCCAGTACTAAATACAAAAGTCACCTGATCATTCAAAAGCCACCTGATCATTCAAAAGTCATCTAATCATTCAAAAGCCACCTGACCATTCAAAAGTCATCTCATACATTCAAAAGTCACCTGATCATTCAAAAGTCATCTGATCATTCAAAAGCCACCTGACCATTCAAAAGTCATCTGATCATTCAAAAGTCACCTGATCATTCAAAAGTCATCTGATCATTCAAAAGTCATCTGATCATTCAAAAGTCACCTGATCATTCAAAAGTCATCTGACCATTCAAAAGTCACCTGACCATTCAAAAGTCATCTGACCATTCAAGTCACCTGACCATTCAAAAGTCACCTGACCATTCCTCAGAAAAGGGTCAGTGGGAACAACAGTGTTGCCAACCGCCAGTAAATTTACTGACAGTTTGTAAAAATCAGTGATTTTCAGAACTGTCTATAAATATCAGGGTCTGATAATTTGTCATGCTGTGCTGACTTTTTAAGGGTAAACTGGGCAAACTACTTGATATGGGTATTGTCAGTGTTTCCATGTTGTGTTCAAATATCAATTGTCTTAGTTTTTAATAGGAGTTCAGTTATTTTTCAGGTTGCCAGTAAAAAAATGTGCTCTGCCAGTAAGATTTTCCATGATTTGCCAGTAAAAAACGCTGCGGGAGGTTGGCAACACTGGGGAACAATGTGGGGGGGGGGGGGGGGTTGGTTTGGCAATACTGCATCACTGATGTTATGATGTCAGTTTTTTAGTGTTCATTTTAGCAGTATTCTCATGTAAACGCCAATATAAAAAAAACTATAGCATGGGGTTTTCCTCCACTTCAATTCTAACACACTAAGGTCCCTTTCACACTTATGCGACTTGTCCTGCGACTTGGGACTGCAAAGTCGAATGACAAGTCGTTCCCCATGATTTCCAGTGATTACCATTCATATCTCTACGACTTCAAAGTAGTCCCTGCATTACTTTAGCCCAACTTTAGTGCAACTTGAGGTCCATACACTTCAACGTTAAACCCTCAAAGTCGCATGCAAATCGGACCTGAATAATATAGATGGGATTTCTGTACTATTTCTGTATGACTTTGTAATAGGTTTTCATTGTGCCAAAGTTGTAACAAAGTCGGACCAAAGTCGTACTGATCCCAAATCGCAGCAAAAAATTACAGCAAAATCACGGTAAAATCGCGTCGCACAGGTGTAAAGGGGCCTTATGGACAGTAGTCATTGATTTGGCCAGTGCTGCCTTATGAACAGTAGTCATTGATTCGGCCAGTGTTGCCAACCCTCAATATTTTTACTGGCAACCTGTAAAAAATGGACGCTTTTCTCCTGCCAGTAAATGCCAGTGACAGGAAAAGGTTGCCAGTAAAAAATATGGCTGTGAGGCTTGGTGCGCAGAACTTGCATGCGCAGTTCTGGTCTGGAGCCGTCCAAGACCATCCAAGTGCCTGCTATGGTGTGTACAGGCGGAGCCAGCGAGGGGCGGGTCTGGCAGAGGCAGGGCCTGAGCATGTCGTGTGATGTCATGGTGCAAGGGAGCTGAGCCTAAAGGCTGGAGGCTCATGTGCAGGTCTGCAGGACGGGAGCAAGGCAAGCTGGGAGCGGGACTGTCAGCGCTGTTTGGACTGGAGTGGACTGAAGGGACCACCTGGCATGGAGAGAGACTGTCACTGTGACCCTGGAGGGGATGTGTCATGTTGGTGAGGTGTCATTATCATCTGTGCCGCTGCACACTGCTGTCAGTGTCACTGTGAGAGTCAATTTCATGTATGTGTGCGCCTGACCATTCTAATTGCTTGCCCTCCTGAGTCCTGTCCCTGAGCTACTTACTTACTATATCGAAAATCAAATAAGAAATATGTATTTTGCCTCAATATCTACCTTACATCACATTGCTAATTGCATCCCAGTAGCAGCTGGTAGTTTTTTTTTGGGGGGGGGCTGCAAACAACCGCCCCCCCCCCACAGGCGGACGGTCGGTCGGTCAAGCCCCGCACTTACCCCATCTAGGTCTAGGGCAGGCAGCGCTCCTACGGGCGGCGGCTTCCATCACGTCTCCTCCCCCTCTGCATCAAGGCACCTTCTGCTGTGCGTCTCCTCCCTCCTCCTCCTAGGCATCCAATAGGATTGTCTGTTCTTTCAGCCAATCAGGTGACGGGTCTCATGACCCTTGCCTGATTGGCCGGGAGGAGGATCAGTGTGACAATAGCGAATATTAATTTGTTATTGTCACACAACTGGGTGGGCTCGGAGCACAATGCTCTGTGCCCCCATCCCACCCTTTTTTGAAGCCTATTCATTGGAATCCATGTGTCCAGTGCCCTGCATATAGGTTAATGGACGGCCACCACTGTTGCATATTGTACTTGTTTGTAGCCTGAATTCTGAAATTTGCACTCAAAACTGTGATTTTGTAGCTTTTGTAACTTTTGGTAATGTCAGTAAAAACCTGGCTGTGCCAGTAACTGTTGGGTGCTGTGCCAGTAAATTTCAATCTGGTAGGTTGGCAACACTGGATTTAGTGTATGCAAACCCAAAAACAAAAATGTAATGTATTGCAGCCTACCAGTCCATAGATGGCATTTCAATTATAGAAGTTATCATGTAGCTTCTATGAATGGAGGAGGGTGGTGGAAAACGGCAGGCATAGCCGACACTTTTGATGAGCGCATATGACAGGTCCCTCCACTCTATTAACCCCTGCTGCAGTGGAAGATTACGGCGGAGGGGATGGAAGAGGGATCAGAGGCAGTGTTGCCAACCTCCCGCAGCATTTTTTACTAGCAAAACATGGAAAATTTACTGGCGGAGCACATTTTTTACTGACAACCTGAAAAATAACTGAACTCCTATTAAAAACTAAGATGATTGATATTTAAACACAACATGGGAACACTGACAATACCCATATCAAGTAGTTTGCCCAGTTTACACTTAAAAAGTCAGCACAGCATGACAAATTATCAGACCCTGATATTTATGGACAGTTGTAAAAATCACTGATTTTTACAAACTGTCAGTAAATTTACGGGCGGTTGGCAACACTGATCAGAGGATGGAGAAAGCAGGAGCCGGCAGCACAAGGCACACATCACATTGAATTGCAGTACTGACCCTTGTGCTAATTTTTTTTTTAATTTTGACTGAACTTAGGCTTCAAGCACCTCCCTCTCCAACTCCCAGGGCCCGAAAACATATGCGATTGACAACATGGTGCAATACACCAACACCTATTTACAATGCTTACCATCACACTTTCACTGTGATTTCTGCTGTGCAGAGAATTGTGGTAAAAGATACAGATCTCAGGGAGTCATTCTAGCTGCATTTAAGCATAATTTTATATGTTTATTAAATAAAACTAGACTAAAGGGTGTTTTTTCATTTGTGGCTGTGGGTCCATTTTGCCTGGGGTTTCCATTTTTTAATTTTGAGTACCTGAGCTGCAGGATTTGATAAATTCCTCACTATATCCCCTCAAGATGAATGATTAACACAAATGTCTGGAAAATTACTTCAAAGCATGTGGAAAGAGCAGACGTGTCAATCAAGCTGTTGGGCGACGGCACCCCTCCCTTCCATTAACTGTTTATTTAACACAAAATAAAATCTCTAAGCCCTCATTCACTTTGCGGCTTTGAAATAGAGCGACTTCATCTGAAATCGCACAATTTCAAAGCTGCATGTCAGTGCGACTTCAGGTGCAACTTGGAAGACACCTGTGCGGCTTCATGCACAGATGACTATTCAAGTTGCACCCGAAATCTCCAAAAGTTGTGCAGGAACCACTTATTCAAATCAATGCAGCATGGCAGTTGGCATCTCACAGATTAAAACAGTGCCATTTCTGACAATAGGGTGCGACTTGTCATGCCATTTGACCTGTCAAATGGCATGACTAGCCACTCCAATATGAACAAGGGCTAAAGTTCTTTTTGTCTTATCTGACTCTGCCATCCATGTCTCTTTCCTGCTAGAAGGACCAGCAGTGCAGTCCAGCTCTTTGCAACGTCATCAACAGTGGCGGCTGTTTTTTTTTGCTGGGGGGGGGGCAGCACCTGTGCGCCCCTAATGGACGGGCCGCCACTGGTCATCACACTGCTGGAGTTTTCAGGACCTGGGAGGACCCCACCACTGGATAGCCCTGACAGTCAGTATATGCAAATATTTGTGAACAGCCGCGAATATCTTTGAGAGCTGTCAGGCTCCCATTGCTTTCATTAGGGCTTACTGGCTAAACCTATTTGTATGGATCCCTGCAGGGGAGTCTCCTGCAGGTAATAGCAAACTGCTCTATTTGCAATTGTGAATGGGCCCTTAAAGTGTAACTTTTTTTTTTTAGTTTTGGTTGGAGTGGAGGTGAATTAGAAGAGCAGTTTTTGTTGTTGTCTCTGCCCTGGTAGGCAGATTCACCCTCTCTATTCATCCTGTTTACCATTGTAGCGCCCCCATAGTATAGGTGCATTTTCTAGCAGGGTTTGTCAGGTGAGGTAAAATTTAGTCAGGCCTGAGTGTAAGAGCAGGCCTGAATATTTTGATCTGGGCTGGGAGGAGAGGCTCAGGGAGGATTGAGTGGACTTTACAAATGAGGTTACCAGAACCTCTCACTTCTTTCTAGAAACCTGGTGAAGGTTTCTGCTCAGAGAGCTGTGAGATAGGTGGAGCCATCTGGAGTATTCTGGGGAGCCCTGACCAATCCCCAAGCAGGATTGGCAGGGGGCAGGTCTCCTTAAATACTCTGAGTCAGCCCAATCTGGGAGGAGAAGTGTCGGGTGGAAGTCTGGAAATGTAGCAGAGGCGCTGTGGAGGCCCTTACCCGGGAGGTCGCCCCAGTCTGGGGAGGGTGACCTTGGGGCCTGGAGGTTCGGGTGCAGCCAGGAGTGGTGGTGATTCCTGGAGTCGCACAGTGAACAGGAGAACAGCGGAGGTGCTACACAGTGAGAGACTTTAAAGTGATCCACCAGTTTGGTGAGTGACGGTCCCTGGGAACTGCAAGAGAAAGTGCTGGAGCAGGCTGGGAGAGAAATAGTGGACAGTCTGTGGGAGCCTTGGGAGTCAGTTCAAGGAAAAGAGAGTCACTGAGGAAAAGCAGGTCGGTGGGACCTGGAAGAGAGATGGGCTCGGAGTTGTAGTCCATCAAAGGCCCAGCTAGCACTCAAGTACTTTTGCTACACATTCAGGGGCCTGTGATCCCTGGCCTGTAATGGGTGTTCCGGAGGTTCTGCTGAGAGTAGGCCTCACCATGTGCTAGCCGTGGTGAAGAGAAAGGAACAGAGAAGCTTGATAAATTTCCCTTCAAGTTGGAAACCAAATGCAGTGCTTGGGAGAATTAATGGAATGATGATTTACTAAGTTCAGTGTTGGAGAGAGAACTCTAGAAGAAACGGGCAGCAAGTTGAGTGCTGGAGAGTTGTGAGGAGTAACAGTCTGCAGAGGGACGGTCTGCAGGGAAGTGCGCATATACAGGAGTGTATATGCACTTTGTGTATTATAATTCTTTGGGCATCCCACAGTCATCCCTTATCCCCATCCAAGTTATTTCCCCTAAATAAAACAACAAAAACAAGAGCTGGCCTGGTCAGTGTCTACGGATGTGTGATATATGGTGTGATTGAGGGCAGCTATAAGGTGAGCTACTACTACCAGCCACTCTCAAGGGAGTACATGACTATACCATTATCATCGAAATTAAAGTAAAAGAAAATCACAGATTTTGAGTTGACATCACAACAATAATAGAGGGTAGACATGTGCAATTTGTTTCGTTCCGAATTCGATTTTTAACAAATTTTTCGAAATTCGGCAATTCTGACAAATTCGAATTACCGGATTTTTCGGAATTTTCGTTATTTCAAATTTGGAAATTCGGTAATACGAAAATTGGAAAATCCGAAATTTGGTAACCGGAAAAGCCGAAAATCCGAAATTGGAGTATTCGGAAATCCAAAAATTCGAAAACCCGATAATTTGAATATCTGAAATAATATTTAACTAATAATAACTTAAAGCGGAGTTCCACCCAGGTAAAAGTCAGCAGCTACAAAAAGTGTAGCTGCTGATTTTTAACAATTGGACACTCACCTGTCCCAGGCTCCAGCGATGCGGCCGCCCAAAGGCTCGCTCTTTTCCCCTTCCCCTCGGTGGCGCCAGCATCACAAGTATTGAAGCCAAAGCCGCGCGCTCACTGCGCATGCGTGATTTGCGCTGCGCTTTGTCAATGGCCGGCGTATCTTCTGGGACCTGTGATGTGTCCCAGAAGATCACCAGGTGGAAGGGGGAGGAAGGTGATCTTCCTTCCGGTTCCACGGCGCCAGGACAGGAAGTGCAGCTGGGACCCTGTCGAAACAGGGTCCCAGCTGCCCCCCCCAAGAAAATGACATGCTAATTGTGGCATGTCAGGGGGTCACCTCCCCTTAAAGCGGAAGTTTCACTTTTGGGTGGAACTCCTCCTTATAGGTATTGGAATTTCCTTGAAAATTTGGCTGTTAGTGATAAATTTCGTATTTAAATTCACTAACAGCCAAATTTGAAAGGAGATTCCAATACCTATACTTTAATAGTTAGTTATTATTTCAAATTTTCTTTCTTATTTCCGAATTTGCGACTTTTCGAATTTTCAGATTTTTTACTTCTGAATTTCCGACTTTTCGAATTTCGGTATTTTCAAATTCCGAATTACCGAATACGCGAATTTCTGAATTTTGAATTCCGAATTTTCAGATTTCCAGATTTTTCGAATTCCCAAACTTCTGAATTGCCGAATTTCCAAAAAATACCCAAAAAACGAATGGAGTGAAAAACGAACAAATTTTTCGGCCGTGCACATGTCTGATAGAGGGGAAAATTTCCATTGGGAAAAGTTCTGCTGACCCCCCTGGAATTCCCTCACTTTGGAGGGATTTCCTCTTACGTCCTGTTTTGGCTATTGGGCAGGAAGTGAAGGGAAATCTCTACAATGGGATAAAGATGGCAAAAAAAACAACTGACAGGGGTTATAACCCTCCCTTACCCTATTCAAAATGAAAAGAAAAATGTTTTGCCTTTAGTTACACATTAACCACTTGTGGGGAGGTGCAGCGCGATCAGTGAACACACAGAGTCCAGTTCCAAAAATAGAACTGTTTTGAGGTTAAAGTCCAATAAGGCACAACTACCTGGCAGAAAGACAACCCGACCGTGCGCACTCAGGGAATATTGCAGCGAACAGTGTAACAGTAGTTCTCGAGTGCACTGACACCATCACGAGGACAGAAAAAGAAAAGGGGGCGCACTGGCCTAGTGCATTTTCCAACAGATTAATTAAAACATATGAATAAAATCATAAAGATGAGGGATGGGCCCGCGGTTCGAGTTGAACGTTAGTTCGACTCGATCATCGGGTGTTCGTCGAATTGAGAACATTATGGGGCGTTCGCAGCGACTTCGCCGCCACGGACCGTCCCATAATGCACTGCCGCAGACGGCGCGCACTGCTCCACCCACCGTCTGCCGCGGGGTGACGTATGGATGACCCCACCCCTTTCTGATGTCATGTGATGTCAGAGTGGCGGGTCACTAAAGTACGTCACTGGGTGGCCCCGCCCTTCACTATAAATAAAACGTCAAAACTAAAAGAGCTTAGTCGGCGGGAGCCCTCCCATGGAGAAGAAGCTGGTGGGTTTTTTTTGTTGTTTTTTTTTGGGTCCATCACTCGCCGTGATTGACGATGAATTACAATGGGGGACACTAATTTTTATTTTTTTAATGAAGGACTTGTCCCTAATTGCTGTTTTTTTATTTTATGGCACTTTTGGTGAAGTAGTAGGAGTACGATGTATCCGATACTAGTTCACATAGGGGGAGGTCGGGATCTGGGGACCCCCTTATTAAAGGGGGCTTCCAGATTTCAATAAGCCCCCCGCCTGCACACCCCCACAACCACAGCCCAGGGTTGTGGGGAAGAGGCTCTTATCCCCATCAACATGGGGACAAGGTGCTTTTGCCCCTGCCCCAAAGCACCCATACTCCCCATGTTGAGGGCATGTAGCCTGGTACAGTTCGGGGGGGGGGGGGG
>BLSH010374364.1:147347-173536 GCA_018402905.1 Glandirana rugosa | reverse complement strand
GGGACCCCCCCCCCCCCCGGCATGATATTTAAAGGAATATTTCATTTTTATTGTTTCACTTTAAGCATTATTAAAATCACTGCTCCTGAAAAAAATATTGATTTAAAAAAGTTTTTTTGCATTGATACATGTCCCCTAGGGCAGGACCCGGGTCCCCATACACTTTTTAGGGCTATAACTTGCATATAAGCCTTTAAGATGAGCACTTTTGATTTTTCATGTTCGGGTCCCATAGACTTTAACAGTGTTTGAATGTTCGCACACATTTTTTGCCTGTTTGCATGCAAACCGAACAGGTGGGTGTTCAGCCCATCCCTAATAAAGATGTCTACTCACAAACACGCTCATCAGGCCACATGTGTGGCTATTTCTCATCAGTTGCTCAAATCACCGAACCTGGGAGTGGGGGGTCCCTGAGAACCCTCACCCTGACGCGTTTCAAAGTACTGGCCTTCTTCAGAACCTAGCTTGAAATGGCTTAATTCACAGTACCTATACCCTACAAACACACCCACAATGCGAGAGCCATGGCACCCCCCCCCCCCCATGGGATGGATTGAGGGAGGGCTAAAAGGTGAAGTGAAGTGCACCAATGCACCAACCACATGAACACAGCAGCTACCAGGGAAGGACAAATGCACATGCTGCATTATGATACAGGACCCCCAACAAGAGAAAGCATCTATCTCGAGGGATGGAATGCGGTCTGGCTGGTCCAACCCCAAACAGGGAGGCTTCCAGGAAGGATGGTGTGTCCCTGCTCTTTCTCTACTCATCTGGAACCTCTCCTTACAGCTAATACTGTCCCTGACAGGTGGGTAACCTGTCCCTACACTGCCCACACTTGAAATGTGCAACAAGCCTGGGAGCCAGGGCCTTAAATAGACTCTGCCTGACCAAGGATGGCCACCAGAGTCAAATGGGATGGCAGCATCCAGTTGGATATCTTCCACAGTGACCCAGGAAACCATGGAGGAACCATGTTCCTCTTGACTTCCCTTCCAACTGCAATGCTGTTGCGGTCAAGCACCACCTGTAGTGGAGAAAGTAGACTGCACCTGCCTACACACCTATCTACTGATGTTTCTTAACCACTTGCCGACCAGCTGCCAATACGGTACTGCGGAAGGTTGGCACGTTACCGCGAATTGCTGTCATTGTACGTCGGTCACGGGAAGGGGGCTAGCTGCCGCGTGCCCGCTGCACAGCCACGATCGATCCACAGAGAGCCAGAACAGGGATCTATTAATGTAAACAAACAGATCCCCGTTCTGACAGGGAAGTGGGGAGAGATCTGCTGTTCCCAGTGATCGGGGACAGCAATCTCTCTCTACCCGTAGTCAGTCCCCCCACAGTTAGAAACACCTCCCTAGGGAACACTTAACCCCTTGGTCACCCCCTAGTGTTAACCCCTTCCCTGCCAATGACAGTAATCAGTGCCTATTTTTAGCTCTGAACGCTGTATAAATGTCATTGGTCCCAAAAAAGTATCAAAAATGTCTGATCTGTCCGCCGCAATGTTGCAATCCTGCAAAAATCGTAGATCACTGCCATTACTACTAAAAAAAAAATAATAATAATAATGCCATAAATCTATTGCCTATTTTGTAGACGCAAACCAATCAATGTACCCTTATTGTGATTTTTTTTACCAAAAATATGTAACAGAATACATATCGGCCTAAATTGAGGAAGAAATTTGTTTTTTTTTTATTTTTTTTTGGATATGTATTACAACAAAAGTAAAAAATATTGGTGTTTTTTTTTTCAAAATTTTTTTGTTTACAGCGCAAAAAATAAAAACCGCAGAGGTGATCAAATACCACCAAAAGAAAACTCTATTTTGTTTGGGTACAGCGTCGCACGACCGCGCAATTGTCAGTTAAAACGACGCAGTGCCATATCGCAAAAAATGGCCTGGTCATTAAGGGGTTGAATCCTTCCTGTCCTTAAGTGGTTAACAGCGAAATGGTGGGCACTTATTTCTGTACTGCTGTTTAGAAATGGCACTGCAGAAATCACCCCAGGGAGCCCAAAGCACCAATTAATGGCTTTGAACCAAGACACCGTCAGACAGCTCAGTTCACAAATATGGTCTTCAGAGCCAATCCAGGCAGTCCTGTATCATGTGATTTCACATATCATCCACCCTCCTGAAACTAGGACAGGTAGGTAATACAAGTAAGTTGTATTCAAAAATCGAAACAGCTCTGCCAATAGAAAGAATAGGAAAGTCTTTGTTTAGGCATGAGATGCAGATAACAATCTGTGGATAATTCAGTTCTTTTTAATTAAAATTACATGCTTAAAGGTTTTTAATGTGATGATTTATTGTTCATTCGATATACCACACCAAAGCATTTCCAAATTGTTTTCCGTTGGCCTGTAAAGTGCTGAGTATTGAAATGTTTGGAGTTTTTCAGAGGTCTGCTCGGCCCACGTAACTGTAGTCTGCACTGTCACATCTTTACCATGATTAACTTGCTTTGTTTGAATTTCAAAGACAGTGCTATTATTCTTATGGTGGCATTGGAGGGGGGCGTCAATAAGTGATAGAAATGATTGTGTCAATATAGCCCTCATCATATCTATTATTGTGTATTTAAGTACAAGACAGTCAAAAAATAGGTGAGGATTTACCAACGTCGAAAGGGGATATAGGGGTTTATTTACTAAAGGCAAATAGACTGTGTACTTTGCGAAGTGCAGTTATACTGTGCAACTGCAGATGCTCCAGAGCTTAGTAAATGAGGTAAAGTGTCACTTTTTAAAGAATACCCAATCACGTGCAAGGAAAATAAGTAAGAGCATTTTTGCTTGCACATGATTGGATGATGGAAGTCAGCAGAGCTTCCCCGCATTTACAAGCTCTGGAGCAGCTACACCTGCAGAGTGCAACTGCACTTTGCAAAGTGCACAATCTATTTGTCTGTAGTAAATCATCCCTATTATTTTTTAGAATTATCACATAAACCCTGATTCATAAAACCTGGGGGGAAAAAAAACGGCCCCATGTTCTTTATGCCATAATGTACTAGTATGCACAGCATATTATTACATTATGGCAGACTTACTTGGCAAGTGATCACCTTCAGCAATTTTGCCTGTCATGGGCACTTCCTTCTGGATTCAGACTCTTCTCTCTCCATGTGATTGACCAGGCCATGGTGATGCACTCCCATGCATGCTCAGTGTACATTAAAACCTCCCTGGCGGTATAATAATGTGAGATTTTTGCTTCTCAAAGCGGTACATTGTTTCATATAGAAATTTGGCGTTTTGTATTGTAGGCCTGTAATTCTTAGGAATAACTCACTTAAGACAAGAGTCTAGTAGACATCCCGGTTATGATAAAGTTTGAAATAACGAAATCGTAAATTATAATATATATGAAAAAAAATTATAATATAGTAAATAACTATAAATAGTTATCAAAAATATTAATACAATAGTAATAAAATGTATTCAATAATGTAATCAAGTCAAAAACACTGAAATTTGCTCAGTCGCAGAATTGTCGCTGTCACCACTTTCAGTGTCTGATGATAAATTTCCCCACAAATCAGTATCACGCAATTCTGCAAATGATTCTTATTTACTATCGCTGTTTTCTAGCTGATCAAAAAATGCTTTTGGCGTAAAGGGATGCTTTTTGGATGCCATGGACATTCTCAAGTTTCCAGGCAGAAAGAATGGCATCTATAATATAAAAGTGCAGAGGCATAACTAGAACCTTCAGGGCCCCGGTGCAAGAAATTATGAGGTGCCCCCCTGACCCCTGGCCAGGGCACTTGCCTCTTCCCGCTGATCCAGGGGCCATTTACTCACATTGGGGGTCCCTTTATTATGGTCCTTCAGCAGCACCCCTTTCTGCCATCTTCGGGCCTCCCCATGATGGTGAAATGCCAGGGCCTGGTCACAATTGCACCCTTTGCAATCCTGATAGTTCCCTCACTGGTGTCAGTAGTTTTTAATTTTTATTTTCATTTTATTTATTTTTTTACATTTTCATTTTATTTCTTTTACAATTTTATTTTTATTATTTGTTACTATTTATTTTAGGAGCTCTGTTAGGGGGCTTTGATGGGATATCAGGGGTCTAAACAAACCTCAGCCCTCAATCTCCATCTGTGTAGCCTCAGCTGCACAGAATGAATGCATAGAAATAACTGTGCACCGAGCCTCCCATTCATTCAGAAATGGAAATACTGTATAGTAGAAAACAGTCTACTATGCTTCAGTTATGAATGAACCAACTGGTACCAAATGACAAATTTACCAACCCGTTCCCATCTCTCCATCATGACACATCTTCTACAGCAGCTGGCAGGAGAGAGGAGGGGGAAGACAGAAGCTCTGTGGGGGGACACATGGACCCTGGGAACAGCAGAAGACAAGTAAACTGGATAGGAGGGGTGGAGGGGGCAGCATATAGAGGAACCAATCTCCTCCATAGAATGGTTCCTCTAAATGCCACCGTAGCCATCCCTCCTATTCAGGTGTACATGAGAGGCACACGGACATGCAGGGCATGCACTTGTCCCTAGTGCTGGCCAAAGCACTAGGGACAAAGGGAATGTGAAATGATTTGATACAGTAATGTATTCTTACAGATTACAGTACACTGTATATGTGTTGTGCACTTTTTGAATTTGCCGCCAGACTCCGCTCCCATGCGACACGCCGTTCGCCATGGAACGGAGCCTGGCATACATTACAGTGAGTGGAGGAAACAGCCCGCAGACACAGCGCGGGGACATCGCTGGATCCAGGGGACAAGGTAAGTATCGCTGCCTGGATCCTGCGATGCGATCCCAAGTGTGGCTCGGGGTTACCGCTTTTGGTAATGAAAACTCTGCCCCGAATACCGCCAGGGAGGCTACCGCTGAGAAGCCATTTGAGAGAAGAGACCAGTAGGGCTATGTTTGACTTTGCTAGCAACACTTTTCAACAGGTGTCAAAAAGTGCAATGCAAAACAAAAAGGGTCAAAGCAGCCTCACACATCATCCTTGCTACACCATTAACCACTTGCCGACCGCCGATCGGAGATTGACGGCGGCAAAGTGGCTCTGTAACGCAAAACGCCGTCATACGACGGCGGCTGCGATACAGAGATACTGTGAGAGCGTGCGCGCCGCCGGAGGCGCGCGCTCACTGTGTTCGGGGGGGCCAGGGAGCGGGTGCGGCGGCTTCGATTGCCGCTGGCCACCCGCGATGCCCCCCCCGGAGCGAAAGAACGGAGGTCCGTGTAAGTAAACACGGACCTCCGCTCTGTGTGAGGGGGAAGGGAAGTGATCACAGCCTTCCTGTACACGAAGGCTGTGACCACTTCCCTTCCCCAGCTAGGCAAGCCCCCCTACAGTAAGAACACGCCCAGGGAACACAGTTAACCCTTAGAGCGCCCCCTGCAGGTTAACCCCTTCACTGCCAATGGCATTTACACAGTAATCAGTGCATTTTTATAGCACTGATCGCTGTATAAATGCCAATGGTCCCAAAAAAGTGTCAAAATGGTCCGACATGTCCGCCGCAATATCGCAGTACCGCTAAAAATCGCAGATCGCCGCCATTTTTAGTAAAAAATAAAAAAATAAAAACCCCAAAAATGAATTCTCATCATCCGTAAACGCGACCACTTTTGCGCAAACCAATCAATAAATGCCGATTGCGATTTTTTTTATCGCAAATATGATGAAGAATATAAATCGGCCAAAAACGGTGAAAAAAAATGTTTTTTTATATTTTTTTTTTGGATTTGTATTTTAGCAAAAAGTAAGAAATTTGGGTTTTTTTGCAAAATTGTCGCTCTTCTTTTGTTTATAGCGGCGATCAGAAATGACGCAGAGGTGATCAAATACCACCAAAAGAAAGCTCTATTTGTGGGAAAAAAAGGACGCCAATTTCGTTTGGGTACAACGCTGCACGACCGCGCAATTGTCAGTTAAAGCGACGCAGCGCCGAATCGCAAAAAGGGCTCCGGTCCTAAAGCTGGAAATCCTTCCGGTCCTTAAGTGGTTAAGTCAGAAGTTCTGCTAAAATAGCAAGATAAAATAAATGAGCTCATAAGAAGGTAAAAGAAAACAGAATTTGCTGCAATATTCACCTTTAATCTAAAGAAGTGTTTTATTTGCGCTGCTAGATGTCCTCAGTCTGATGGCCAGCATCATTCAACCCACTTCCCCTGACCACAGGCTGTCCGGGACCCACCCTAAGCCTGTGACTGCACAGTGAAAGGAGAGGCAACATAGTGATGAGTTCATCTCTCTGTCATGCTGGGGTTGATTTGCTAAAACTGGAGAGTGTAAAATATGGTGCAGTTCTGCATAGAAACCAATCAGCTTCCAGGTTTCTTTGTCAAAGCTTAATTGAACAAGCTGAAGTTAGAAGATGATTGGCTACCATGAACAGCTGCACCACATTTTGCACTCTTCAATTTTAGTAAATTAACCCTTTCGTTCTCAATGACTAAGACAGCAGTGTCAATCACAGCCAGTGAGCCAATGAGGAGAGAGGTTTTGGTTTCTTGGCACCCACTCCCGGTGTGTGACACAGTGGAAACCAATCAGCGGGTCTGGCGGACTCGATGTCTGCTGGGATCAGTGTTGCCAACCTACCCCAGTGTTTTTTACTGGCAAAACATGGGAAATTTACTGGCGGAGCACATTTTTTACTGACAATTGAAAAATAACTGAACTCCTATTAAAAACTAAGACAATTGATATTTAAACACAACATGGAAACACTGACAATACCCATATCATTAGTTTGCCTGGTTTACACTTAAAAAGTCAGCACAGCATGACAAATTATCAGACCCTGATATTTATAGACATTTGTACAAATCACAGATTTTTACAAACTGTCAGTAAATTTACTGGCGGTTGGCAACACTGGCTGGGATCCGCCGATCATTCGGGACACAGGCAGAATGACAGTCTGCCTATGTAAACAAGGCAGACCAGCGCTCTGTCAGAGGGGAATGCACTGATCTCTAACATGGATCTTTACCTTCCCCTAGTCAAAACACCTCCCCCACAGTTAGCAATCACAATTTAGGCACACATTTAACCCTTTGATCATCCCTGATGTTAGCCCCTTCCATGCCAGTGTCATTAGTACAGTAACAGTGCATATTTTTAGCACTGGTCACTGTATTAGTGTCACTGGTCCCCAAAAAGTATCACTTAGTGTCAGATTTGTCCGCCGCAATGTCGCAGTCCCACAAAAAATCGCTGATTGCCACCATTACTAGTAAAAAATAAATAAATAAAAATTTGATAATTATATCCCATAGTTTGTAGACGCTATAACTTTTACGCAAACCAATCAATATACGCTTATTGGGATTTTTATTTACCAAAATTATGTAGCAGAACATATACTGGCCTAAATTGATGAAGAAATTTGATTTTTTACATTTTTTATTTGATGTGTTTTATAGCAGAAAGTAAAAAATATATATTTTTTTCAAAATTGTTGGTCTTTTTTTGTTTATAGCACAGAAAATAAAAAATGCAGAGGTGATCAAATACCACCAAAAGAAAGCTCTATTTTTGGGGAGAAAGGACAACGATTTTATTTGGGTACAACGTCGCACGACCACGCAATTTTCAGTTAAAGTAACACAGTACCGTATCGAAAAAAAATAGCCTGGTCATTACGGGGGGTAAACCATCCAGAACTGAAGTGGTTAAGAGCCAGTTCACACATGCATTGCAATGGAACCTTTCTAATAGGAGCGACTCAAGTCGCTCCAACTTAGAAAAAGGTCCCCGTACTACTTTGGGGGCGGCTTGCATTGACTTCTATTACAGAAGTCGTTTTCAAGCCGCACTGAAGTCGCACTGTGTGGAGTCGCGCTGAGTCACCACGCAAGTCGCATTACCCCTTTGTGAACCGGCTCTTTAAACAATTTCCAACCTCAGTCTGGAGCCATATGTCATCCTGAGGCTGGCCATGAAATGGGCACCCTTGGTACTTCTCTTTTATCTCTCACTGAATAAAGTAACAGTTTTACAGAATTTAGAAAAAAACAAATGAAACATAATAAAATTGTGATCTCTGGAAAATATCTTGGAATGTCTCGCTGAGTGGATTTAAAACAAAAAAAAAAATCTTTATGGAAGATTCAATGTGTTTATCCCTCTTTGCTTTATTTATGGCAAACATTTTACTAGCGTCATCTTTTAGTCATTAAGCCAGTATCTGTTTCTTGTTATGCGTCAGAAAAGAAGGTTTGGTGCCACGCTGAATAATTCCATGTGATGAAGTGGATGTATAGATGTGTTATACGGAGAAAGATATAATTAAACTGCATAGTTTCTAAACTCTTTTCATCTACATGCTTATGTAACGTAAAAACACCATCAAAACTTTTTAACTACTTGTCTTAAGCCCCGTACACACTGTACCAAAATCGTCCGATTTTTCTCGCCAGCGCTCAATGGTCATATCCGATTTTATTTGGTAGTGCTTTATGTTGTACAAATTTTCTCGCCCGATTTTGTGACGTTCAGACGTGGATCACGCTGTGATGTAATCTACGTGTGACCCCATAGCCACGCCTTTGTGCTCCATCTCTAGAGGGGGATAGTTGTGTGTATATATATATGTATTATGTTTTGGACAAAGGGGGTTGTACTGCTGATCTTTTGGATGACTTCCGGGTCGTCAGCAACTTCCGATCATGCGTGAATTTTTGTATCCGCTTTATATCGTACGACTTGTGTACATATCAACCACTTCCTGACCGCATACTGTATTTTTACTGCGGCAGTGTGGTTGTATTCTGGGAATCGCCATAAATAAGCGGCGATTCGCGGACGCGCAGCTAAGGGATGAGTGCACATCACTGGCGGCGCATTCTCGTGCCCGCCGCACTCTGGAGGAGTGTGCCCTTGGCTCGGACGGACCTGATGTCCGCCGGCGAGCCGCGATGACCCGCCAGAGGGAAAGAACAGGGAACCGCCGAAATAAACACTCTCTGGTGCCCCTGGCAGCCCAGCCCCCTCACAGTTGGAACACACCTAGGGAACACGGTTAACCCCTAGATCTCCCCCTGCAGGGTAACCCCTTCACTGCCAATGACATTTATACAGTAATCAGTGGATATTTAAATTTCCGATCGCTGTATAAATGTCATTGGTCCCAAAAAGTGTCAAAAATGTCCAACATGTCCGCCGCAATATCAAAGTCCTGATATAAATCGCAGATCGCCGCCATTACCAGTAAGAAAGAAAAAATGTAAAAACACCAGAAATTAATTCTCATGGTTTGTAAACGCGGCAACTGTTGCACAAACCAATCGATAAACGCTGATCGCAATTTTTTTTACCAAAAATATGAGGAAGAATATAAATCGGCCAAAACTGATGAATAAATCTGTTTTTTTATATTTTTTTTTTTTTTGGATTTGTATTTTAGCAAAAAGTAATAAATATTGTTTTTTTTGCAAAATTGTTGCTCTTTTTTTGTTTATAGCAGAAATGACGCAGAGGTGACCAAATACCACCAAAAGAAAGCTCTATTTGTGGGGAAAAAAGGACCCAAATTTTGTTTGGGTACAAGGTCGCACGACCACGCAATTGTCGGTTAAAGCTACACAGTGCCCAATCGCAAAAAGTGCTTTGGTCCTACAGTGGGAAATCCTTCCGGGGGTGAAGTGGTTAAAGAAAAATCGGTAGTGTTTTTGACGGACGAAAAAAGTTTTTCTGTTTGTCCCTCCGTTTTTTTCGTTCCTTGGATCGGAATCGGCTGTGGGAAGTTGCGTACACACTATACAAATATCGCATGATCCTTAATCGGATGAAAATTTTCACCCGATTTTCTTATAGTGTGTACCCCACTTTACTTATTGGTGGGTTTCTGGCACTGTTCAGGTTTTCATTTCAATTTTTGTTTTAGCCCTGGTTCACAATGAGTGCAGGAATGAAATGGTGCGAGTTCAGCTGAACTCGCAACATTTCATTCCCGCATGTCAGTCCCGATTTCAGCAGCGATTTCACAGGCATCTGTGCCAGTTTCTGCACAGATGCCTATGGAAATCGCACCTGTAAATCGCAAAAAGTAGTACAAGAACTACTTTTTGAGATCAGTGCAGCGTCGCACCGATTGGGACGGTTCCAATGCTGGCTATTGCCGCTGATTTGGCATGCGATTTGACATGTCAAATCGCATGCCAAATCATGTCAGTGTGAATCAGGGCTTGCACACAATACTGATGTCTGAACACCAGATCTTTCTGGCAGTAAATTCCTGGCCAAAACAACGCGAGTACGGTCTGTATAGTGTGTGCGTTTACACGAGTATATGTGTGCTTATGTATGTAAACATATTTCTGGCTCTTACAATGCTAAATAATATAGGAGAGTTGTGATTTACACATGGATTTGCACAGATTTGTGCCTAAATGCGTAAAATACAAACCAGTAACACCAATTTTTTTTTTTGGTCGAACCGCGGTGTTAGAAGTGCAAACTAGGATGACAGAGGAGGATTTGGTCTTAGCTGCTATCCAGAACCCAGCATGGCCACAGCATGGCTGAGCTCTGCTTTTCCTATAAGCTATTGTTGTCACATGTGGCTTATATTAACCCTTCAGCCCTGGAAGGATTGACCCCCCCTATTGACCAGGCCATTTTTTGCGATGCCACACTGCGCTATTTTAACTGACAATTGCGTGGGTGTGCGAAGCTGTACCCAAATAAAATCAATGTCCTTTTTTTCCCACAAATAGAGCTTTCTTTTGGTGGTATTTGATCACCTCTGCGGTTTTTATTTTTTGTGCTATAAACAAAAAAAACAATATTTTTTACTTTTTGCTATAATAAATATCCAAAAAAAAAAGTAAAAAAAAACAAATATCGTCATCAATTTAGGCCAATATGTATTCTTCTACATATTTCTGGTAAAAAAAATCCCAACAAGCGTATATTGATTGGTTTGTGCAAAAGTTATATATACAAACTATGGGATAAATTTATGGACTTTTAATTTTTTTTATTGTTTTTACTGGTAATGGCGGTGATCAGCGATTTTTAGCAGGACAGCGACATTGCGGTGGACAAATCTGACCCTGAGTGGCACTTTTTGGGGACCAGTGACACCAATACAGTGATCAGAGCTAAAAAAAATGCACTGATCACTGTATAAATTACACTGGCAGGGAAGAAGTTAACATCAAGGGGATCAAAGGGTTAAGTGTGTTCCCTGCAAGTGTTTTCTAACTGTAAGGGGGATGGACTGACAGGAAGAACGCAGAGATCCATGTTCCTGATTACTAGGAACAGAAGGTCTGTGTGTACTTCCCTGTCAGAACGGGATCTGCCTTGTTTACATAGGCAGATTCCTGTTCTGCCAATTTGTGGAGTGATCGCGGGTGGCTGTGCGTGTGCCCACAGTATCTATTTCACTAAACAACGTACAGGTAGGTTGTTTCGCACAATAGAGCCGACCTGCCGCAGTATATATGCAGTGGGTGGTCTTTAATTGGTTAAAGGAGAAGTACAGCCAAAGCTTGTTTCACTGTACTTCTCCTGTGGATCACAGGAGTGCAGTTCGTTTTGTGACCCGTTTTCAGCCCGCTGTTGGCTGACGTCACAGAGCTGGTTGAGGCTCGGGCAAGAAAGCGACAATGGAGTCGGGATCCGCCCACTTGTCTGGACCGGCACCCGGCTCAGCCTCTCAGAAAGCCGCTGAAAGCCTGAGCCACCTCCACGGCCCAGCGCATCAGTGAGCACAGAGGGCAGTGCAGAGAACCGGCATCTGATAGTCAGCAGCTCTCTGCTCACAGAGCTGTGAAAACTGAGAGATCGGCGGTATTGAATCGCTCAGTTCTTAGTTTTAGAGGTGTCGGGGGACAGATGCAGCATGAATGATGTTCCATCCACATAGGTAAGTATGAATGTTAACAAAAAAAACACATACATCTCTTTTAATTCTACATGTATTGATGAACAGAAATACTGTATTGCTTAACTTTTTGTTGATTTTCACAGGAATGAAGATTTATAAATTTAAATATCAGTAGATAGATAGATAGATAGATAGATAGATAGATAGATACATATTATCATTTTCCAGTCCCAGGGAACCCTAGCTAATATATATCTACAGCCAGTGTGATGGTCACTGGCAAGAATGTTTCTAACATTTGTGGTCACTGGGGAAAATCCCACCCTAAGACCCCCATACACGCTATTAGATTTTCTGCAGATTTTTGTCTTCAGATTTACCAAAACCATATAATATGAGGTCAAACCTTAAGAGTTTCAATTTGTATGCAATCAGGCAGGCCCTTGCACTACATGGTTTTGGTAAATCCGAAGACAAAAATCTGCAGAAAATCCAATAGTGTGTATGGGGTCTTACAGATAGCTAAAAAGATCATTGTTATCGGTGGAAATTGCTAATTTCTCAAGGAACCCCTGGAGTGCTGGATTCACTAGTAGAAATAGTAACAAGTAGCAATTGTTATACAATACAGGGGATATGGGGCTCAGAAGACAAGACAAGTCTGTAGAATACAGCAGACAAACCGGTGTAAAGAGACTGGATTCAAGCTGGAGTGCTCAGAAAATCACACAAGTGCTGATACATTTTGACAACGCTACATTCATTTCACTGCAGAAGGAAGAGTGATGTCACCCTGTCAAAGCCTACCCAATGGTTCTGCTCACAAGTTAAAGAGGCATTTACAAAATGTTCCGGGGGTACTTAGAAAAACATGGAGCCCAGTCTTACTAGGGGAGATTTACTAAAATCCGGAGAGTGCAAAATCTGGTGCTACTTTGCAAGGAAAACCAGCTTCCACATTTTATTGTCACAGTTTAATTGAACAAGCTGAAGTTAGAAGCTGATTGGCTACCATGCACATCTGCACCAGATTCTGAGTGCTCCAGTTTTAGTAAATCTCCCCCACTGGCATTGGCCACCTACATCACATATGTCATTTTATAGTATGACAATAGTGCTAACTTAAGTAATGTCAGTTCAGCTCTGGTTTAGATTTTGTACGATAATCCAGAGGAATTTAGCTACACATGTTAGATTTATAGACATTTTGCACACAGGATTACTGTATAAAATAGAAATTGGGAATCTAAACCCAGAGTGACAATCTTTTTAAAAAGCGTGCAAAGTTCAGTCCCATCCATTGTTCTAAATACGGAACATTAAAAAATGGCAAGCCACATCGTATTCACACAGTTAAGGGGACCAACAAATATTTTTTATGTTGCAGGAGAAATGAGTTCTATCTTGCTCATATTTAGGAACAAATAAACTCTCTAAACTTGAAAGGATAGCATGAAATACCTAAATAGAACAAAGCCTCAATGCCCTGCCATTTTGCAATAGCCACTTCACTGGTGTTATGGGAACGCCTAATCCCGAGCCTGCAAATATTCAGGTCAGGAACTCTCGACCCCGCTTATGAATGTGTGTTTTAAGCTTCATGATTCACACCCTGATGAAGTCTCTAAAGTGTATTTCCACTTTTGCAGCCAAATTGGGATTACATCTACGTCATATTTGTTACATTATGTCCCGGTTCACATTCAAATATATTTTCATATTTAAAAAAATTATATTTTTAAAGCTGAACTACGGCATTTTTTTTTTAACCTCATGCAGTGGGGCTCTTTTTTTTTTTTTTTTAGGTGATAGGAAAAAAGAGATATACAGGTGCACTCCTTGTGAATCTCCTCCAAATTCTTGATTTGCCTTTGCTTCACAACCCTCTCAAGGCTGTGGGTATCCCTGTTGCTCGGGCACCTTTTTCTACCACACTTTCCCGATGATAGTCTTACCTACTGAACCAGACTGAGAGACCATTTAAAGGGTCAGGAAACCTTTACAGGTGTTTTGAGTTGATTAGCTGATTAGAGTGTGACACCATGAGTCTACAATATGGGAACACATAAGAAACATATAGTGGGGCAGTGGCAGCTTGTCCATTGGGGGCACCACCCCCCATCCATGTGTCTGGCCCCGTAATCTACATGCGGGGAACCAGATGCATGGATTCCAATGGGGGGGGGGGGGGTTTGAAGCATATGATTAGAGCCAGAGGCTCCAATAGGCTTCAGAATATGGTGGGCTCGGGGCACTGTGCTCCGAGCCCACCCAGTTGAGTGATAATAGTGAATGAACATTCACTATTTTCACACTGATTCTCCTCCTGGCCAATTAGGAATCGGGATGTATTGGATGTATAGGAGGAGGAGGGAGGAGACTCACAGCGGAAGCTGCCATGATCCAAAGGAGGAGGAGATCCAATGGAAGCTTCTTTTGCTCGTAAGATGCGCTGCCCGCCTGCTACCTAGATGGGGTAGGTGCTGGCTTTGCAAATTTGACTGCATGCAAAAGCAGAAATACTGTATGCTTTAATGCATGTCAAGATACAATGAGAAATAAATATTTCAAGGGATTTGAACCGATGACCCTAGTGCTGTAAGGGGGAGTGCTAACCACTTAGCCACTGTGTTACCTCAATGAGATAAAGCCTCACTTTACAAAGAATACCCAATTACATGTAAGAGGAAAAAAACTGAATTTTTGCCACATGATTGGATGATGGAAGTCAGCAGAGCTTCCCCTCATTTACTAACTTCTGGAGCAACTGCACTTGTAAATTACACAGATTATTTGCCTTTAGTAAATCCACCTCTCTGTGTTAAGCAATACATAAATATTGTAATCAAAGGGTATTTTGTTTACGTTTATAGATTGCAACTGCATATGTACATCATTGTGGCAATATCTATTCATTTCATATAAATATGAAAAAAAAAACGATAGTAAAAATCAATAACTACATAGAAAACCTCCAGATACAGAACCCTAAACCCACAGTTGATCCAGAGGAAGGCAAAAATAAACCTTGTAAGATGGAAATCCCTCCGTTCATCAATACAATCCTAACACCTGTTACTTTCTTGCACACATTTTCTCTGCTTTCCAGTGACTGGCACAGATAGTCCTTCTGTAGTTCAGCACAATCAATAAAGTGTGATTTCTCTCCTTCCATCCTATTAATATCTGAGAAAGAAAATATTACAGCGGATGACAGGCCAAATAATATGTTTCACTGTACGATTGGCGAAATCCAGTTCTGCCCGAGTGACTTTTCAGTAACATCGTGTTTGTGAGACGAAGGAAGCTCTTTAATTACATTCTTTGATGTCTCTGCCAACTTTCCCTACAACCTCATGTCTTCTACATGAAGCTATTTCTCTTTAACCAGTTCAAATTCTGGGCTCCTCTCATTGTCCTGGCGGCGTGATTCCATTGTTAAAGACATGGGCTTCTCCAAGTCTGACAGCTCTTAACTTATAGTGACACTAAATGATATCCTTATTCTACATAAAATTACAATATCATCAAAAAGTTAATTTATTTCAGTAATTCAAATCAAAAAGTTAAACTCATATACTATATAGATTCATTACACACAGAGTGATAAATTTCAGGCATTTCTTTATTTTTAATTTTGATGATTATGGCTTACAGCTAGTGAAAACCCAATATTCAGTGTCTCAGAATATTACATAAGACCAATAAGAAAAAGGATTTTTAATACAGAAATGTAGGCTTAGTGAAAAGTATGTCCATGTACAGTATAGTATGCACTCATGTTAGTCAGGGCTCCTTTTGCATGAATTACTGCATCAATGCGGCGTGGCATGGAGGCGATCAGCCTGTGGCACTGCTGAGGTGTTATGGAAGTCCAGGTTGCTTTGATAGCGGCCTTCAGCTCGTTTGCATTGTTGGGTCTGGTGTATGTCATCTTCCTTTTGACAATAGCCCACAGATTCTCTATGGGGTTTAGGTCAGGCGAGTTTGCTGGCCAATCACACAGTGATACCATGATCATTAAACCAGGTATTGGTAGTTTTGGCAGTGTGGGCAGGTGCCAAGTCCTGCTGGAAAATAAAATCAGCACCTCCCAAAAACTGGTCAGGAAAAGGACTGGTGTTGGTGTTAGTGGGAGGAATAGTGCCCCATCTATGGTGTCAGTGGGAGGAATTATGTCCAACTGTTGGTGTCAATGGGAATAAAATTGCCTTGTATTAGTGGAAGGAATTGTGCCCTAAGGGCCGGGTACAGGCTGGCAAAGGGCTGCTTCTGGCCTGCTGGCCACAATTTGGAGACCACTGTTCTAGAGGGATCCCACAGATATGGCATATTCATAGTTACATAGGTCCCAACTGAACTAATGTAACTATGTAAAAATATCCCTACCTGGAATTCTTTTTAGGGATCAGTTTTAGGTGCATTAAAACTTTTTTTTATCTTCAGTGGTTCTTTAAGCACTTCCCTACCGCCGTATACAGAATGACGTCTGGTAAGTGGTTCAGTTATCCTGACTGGGCGTCAAATGACGTCCAGCAGAATAACAAGTCGGTGGTGTGTTACACCGCATCTCCGATCATGCTAAAGAGCTTCTGTCAGAAGCTCTTCACCACGTGATCAGCTGTGACGAATCACAGCTGATCACAGTGTAAACAGGAAGAGCCGTACATTGGCTTGTCCTCTACGCGCGACTACAGACGCGAGTAGATGAGAGCCAATCGGCGGCTCTTCTGACAGGGGGGGGTCTGCGCTGATTATCAGTGCAGCCCCCCCCGAGGATCATCACCCAGGACCGGCAGGGAGCCCAACCAGGGACCACCAGGGAAGCCCACCCAGGACCACCAGGAGTGCCTAGCCAGGACCACCAGGGAAGCCTGCCCAGGACCACCAGGTATGGCAAACAATTGCCAATATGGATGTCGCTCAGTGCCAATCTGTGATGCCCGCCAGTGCCTACCTAGTAGTGTTGCCTAACAGTTCCTTTTATCAGTGCTGCCCATCAGTGCCCACACATATCAGTGCCAACTATCAGTGCCCAGTGCTGCCTATGAGTGCCCATCAGTGTCACCTATGAGTGCCCATCACTGCTGAATATCAGTGCCACCTATCAGTGCTGCTTATCAGTGCTGCCTACCAGTGCTGCATATAAGTGCCTCATCATCAGTGCCAATTAGTGCCGCCTCATCAGTGTCAATCAGTACTGCCTTATCAGTGCCCGTCAGTGCAGCCTCATCAGTGCCCATCAGTGAAGGAGAAAACGTACTAAATTCCTAATGTGTCTTACTATACAACAGTACAATTTTTGCAGAGAATCTATACTTTTTTATCACTGAAAACAGATTTGAGCTCCAGGCAAGTGACTTTGCCTAGCCTGAGATAATATCATAAGTCTGTGTCAGGCAGGAGGAAGCATTCTCTCGCTCAGTGATCAGACTGCAACATCGTAACTTTTTTTAAAACAACAAACATGTTATAATTACCTGCTCTTTGCAGTGGTTTTGCACAGAGCAGCCCCAATCCTCCTCTTCTCGGGTGCCTTGCTGGTGTTCCTGGCCCCTCTCTCCTGCCGAGTGCCCCCAGAGCAAGCAGCTTGCAATGTGGGCACCTGATCAGGCTCGCTTCTGAGCTGTGGCTCTGCATGTCCATTCACACATAGAGCCGCGGCTTGGCCCCACCCTCTCTTTCTCATCATTAGCTCACTGGCTGTGATTGACAGCACTGTCAGACTAATTGTCATAGGCAATAAGAAGGGAGAGTCCCCGGAGAGCCGAGGCTCTCGTGCGCACCGCTGGTGGAAGATCGGGCTCAGGTAAGTATTGGGGCGGCTGGGGGGGGGGGGCTACTACACAGAGTAGGTTTTTTAAAAAACCTTAAGTCTTTACAACCACTTTAAGGTTAAGTTCACACGTGTTGCGATTGATGCATTTTTCCAGTGCATTTTGTGTTTTTGATGTGTTTTGCAGGTTTTGCAGGAAAGTATGAGAGCTCTGTTCATGGAGTGTGACTTTGATGTGACTTGAGTGCCACAGAGTGTAAATTCGCATCAAAATTGCATCAAAGTCGCACTCCATGAACAGAATTGTCATACCTCCCTATTAGCCACAAAAAAATAAACACAAAGTCTAAAATACTTCAAAAATGCAACACTTGTGTTTTTGATGAGGGTCTATTGAGGTCTATTGCATGCAAAATGCAATCTGCTGCGGGAACAAAAAGTCCCGACCCTTTCCAAAAAACACATCAGCTCAAAACGCACAGATGTGAACTAGATCCATAGGAAACCATAGTAAATGGACTGTAGTGCGTTTCTGCAAAGCGCACTAAAAAAAAAAAACACACAGGTGTGAACCAAGGGTAAGATGTCTAACCCAGCATATGGTTCCTGGAAGTAGTCACGGACTATGAATAGAGCCTAAACAAATATGGTGCCGATGAAGTCAATGATCTCTGAGAGGTAATAAATCCTTGCATGAGAGATATACATATATGATGTTAGTTCCACTTTGACTATCCTGCAGCAATAGCGCTACAGGACAACATCTAATAACAGTATAGGCTAGTGCACTGTGCACATTGCTCTTTGCCTCATTAACCAGGTTTTCTTTATGTACTGGGCAATGATATCTGCTGGTCTGCAGGGACTTGATGGAGTGCTGTGAAAAGTGCTAGGAAGGTCACTTTCATAGGCTTCCTATTTTTGGTAACCTGACTCAAGTTTAAAGGAGTGATTGTAATGGCTAAAGAAAACATCCGGGTTGCAGAGTGCCCGGGCACTGAACAGAACCTCATATTAGGTTGCTCTTTGCAAGCTTTTAGAATGAGCTCTTGTCAATCCATGCAAAGCTGGGATGGTGGGATTAGTATGAGGATGTCTTTACGAAAGGCCACAGGTCACCGCACATGGCTTATGAAAGTAATCTTTGTAGGGAGCCAGAGACAGCTGTTGGGTTGAGGCTGTTCCTTGTCTTTAATCATTCCTGTGCTTTTCAGTTTCCTTCAATGTATAGAGAGAAGCCCTGGATGCTGTCTCTGGTCAAGAAAACCTTCTAGGGTACTTCTTTCCAAAGGCCTGCATGCTGATAGTAGGATTAACCTCTTCACTGTAAGCCGGCATGTTTTTCTGTACTGGACAGAGAATGTGGATTATGGGACTGTAATTATTTTATCTAAGTCCTTTCTTCCTAATCGATATACAGCTGTCACATGACCCAGCTCTTCCCCAGCCTGTCTGCAAGGAAACATAAGCAGGAGGATCTTCTAGTCATCTGCTGCTGGTCACATGTTCAAAAAAAAAAAAACGCCTTTGGAATACAGAGTAAAAAAAAATTATTAATATTAATAAACTGTTTTAAATTGCCTTACAAATATATATTTGAAATCAATGCTTTATTATTTTGTGGAAATACCATAGTGTGGGTAGGTTTCTGCCAGTCACACCCCTCCAGCCTGTGTCTTAGAATAAGAGGGAGGTGAAGCCACCATTAATCTACATGTAATATCATGCCCCTATTGTGTTTACAGTGCCTTGAAAGAGTATTCATACCCCTTGAAATTTTCCACATGTTGTCATGTTACAACCAAAATGTAAATGTATTTTATTGGGATTTTAAGTGATAGACCAACACAAAGTGGCACATGATTGTGAAGTGGAAGGAAAATGATAAATGGTTTTCAAACTTTTTTTTACAAATAAATATCTGAAAAGTGTGGCGTGCATTTGTATTCAGTAGGGTTGTCCCGATACCGATACTTGTATCGGTATCGGTGCCGATACTGAGCATTTGCCCGAGTACTTGTACTCGGGCAAAATGCTCCGATGCCTCATCCGATACTTTGTTAACCAGGGGATGATCAGTGCAGCGCTGGAGGGGGATTTACAATCACTGATCTCCCGACTCCCTGTATATATTTCATTAAAGCAACTGACAGCCGCTTCTCCTCCCGCGCCTTTCAGCTGCTACAATGAAATATATACAGGGAGTCGGGAGATCAGTGATTGTAAATCCCCCTCCAGCGCTGCACTGATCATCCCCCTTGACTGTCCCTGTATCCTCCTCCAGTCCCCCTGTCCTCAATCTGTCAGGATGGAGAGCAGAGGAAAGAGCCGGCAAATCTGTAATTTATCGGCTCTTTCCTTTTCTGAATGGACAGTCTGTGACTGTCCATTCATAAATGTCACTGAGCATCGTAAACTGTGCTTATGATGCTTCAGTTTATGAATTGGGAGGAGCCGCTGTCTCCTCTCCATTCATCTTCAATGCAGCTGAGGCTTCTGAGAAAGGGACTGGGGAATCTCCATCCTCAGCCCCCTTCTCCCTGTCTCAAAAGAGAGATGTCAGGGGTCTTTTAAGACCCCCTTATATCTCACCAAAGCCCCCCCCCCCCAACAGGGCTGATAAAATAAATAAATAAAAGAATTGTAATAAAAAGGTTAAATTGTAAAAATAATAAAAAATAAAATAAAAAAACACACTGACATCATCCACCCCCCCCCCAAAAAAAAAAGAAAGCATTGTAAAATAAATAAATAGGTAAATAAATTGTAAAAAATAATAAAAAAATAAAATTGTAAAAAAAAAAAATAAATAAAATATTCGCGCCACTGTCACATGACATTAAAAAAAGTATCGGTAATCGGTATCGGCGAGTACTTGAAAAAAAGTATCGGTACTTGTACTCGGTCTTAAAAAAGTGGTATCGGGACAACCCTAGTATTCAGCCCCCTTTACTCTGATACCTCTAATTGAAATCTAATGTAACCAATTGCCTTCAGAAGTCACCTAATTAGCAAATAGAGTCCACCTGTGTGTAATTTAATCTCAGTATAAATACAGCTGTTCTGTGAAGCCCTCAGAGGTTTGTTAGAGAACTTTAATGAAAAAACAGCACCACAAAGACCAAGGAACACGCCAGACAGATCAGGGATAAAGTTGTGGACTAAAGCACATATCCCAAGCTTTCAACATCTCACAGAGCACTGTTCAATCCATCATCCAAAAATGGAAAGAGTATGGCACAACTGCAAACCTACCAACACAGATTTTAGGCATCCTCTGCAACAAAATGTCATTTTTGGTGAGATGCCCCCAAAGGGTTAATTACCTCTAAAGGGATGCAGACCCTGCAGCTTTCCTGATTGGAACACTGCAAGTGCATTAGCTGATTAATAATGAAAAAGACACTCCCATTTAGATGCATTTCCCGATCACCCCCTAGCAGATATAATGCTACCGGGTGGCCATTCTGCGCAGGATCACACACACATATATATATATATATATATATATATACGTGATTCTGCACTTTTGCCCAGGGGGCACGTATGCCGCTTCTGCTGTGATTACTCACAGCAGAAACTGATCTGCGTGTGGCGGGCAATGAATGTCCGCTGGCACCCACCGATCATCAGGCAGAGACACAGAACAGAGCTCTGCCTATGTAAATAAGGCAGAGCTCCATTCTGACAGCGGGAAAGGGATAGATTTTGAGTCCCTGCAAAACAGGAAATAAAATCCATCACTTCCCTTAGTAAAAGCAGCACACGGTTTACACAAAACCACTGGCTAGGCACACAGTTAACCCTTTGATTGTCGTAGACGTTTACCCCTTCCCAGCCAGTGTCATTAGTACAGTGACAGTGCATAGTTTTAGTCAGTGGCTCCCACAAAGTGTCAAAAGTGTCAGTTAGTGTCAGACTGTTCTCCGCAATATTGCAGTCCCGCTATAAGTCCCTGACCGCTGCCATTAAATTAAATAAATTTAAATTCAAACGACGGTGGCTGGTCGGCAAGTGGTTAAAAAGTAACTGCACTTTTGTTGAGGAAAAAAATCCCATCTGGGTAATCAATGTACATTGCAAGGATTTTAGCACATTTTGTTGCAGATTCCTACCTGTTTCTGCTCTGAAAAAAAAAAAACTTTGTATTTTTTGATTTAACCACTTGACCTCCCAGAAGATTTACCCCGCTCCATGACCAGGCCATTTTTGCGATACGGCACCGTGTTACTTTGCTCTGTCATGCAGCGATGTACCTAAATAAAATTTATTTAATTTTTCCCACAAATAGAGCTTTTTTTGGTGGTATTTGATAGCCTCTGCGGTTTTTATTGTTTGCGCTATAAACAAAAAAAGACTGACAATTTTGAAAAAAAAAAAACTATATTTTTTACTTTCTGCTATAAAACCTATCTAATTTAAAACAATTCAAACATCTAATTTCTTCATAGATTTAGGCCAATGTGTATTCTGCTACATATTTTTGGTAAAAAAAAAAAACTAAATAAGCGGATACTGATTGGTTCGTGCAAAAGTTATAGCATCTGCAAACTAGGGGATGTATACTAGAATTTATATGTATTTATTTTAATGGCAGCAGTCAACGATTTATAGCGGGACTGCGATACTGCGGAGAACAGTCTGACACTAACTGACACTTTTGACACTTTGTGGGAGCCACTTACTTTAATACAGGGATCAGTGCTAAAAATATGCACTGTCACTGTACTAATGACACTGCCTGGGAAGGGGTTAAACATCTAGAGTGATCAAAGGGTTAACTGTGTGCCTAGTCAGTGGTTTTGTGTAAACCGTGTGCTGCTTTTACTAAGTGATGGATTTTATTTCCTGCTTTGCAGGGACACAAAATCTATCCCGTTCCCCCTGTCAGAATGGAGCTCTGTCTTATTTACATAGGCAGAGCTCTGTTCTGTGTCTCTGCCTGATGATTGGTGGGTGCCAGCGGACATCCATTGAGTAATCACAGCAGAAGCGGCCCGCGTGCCCCCTAGGCGGAAGTGCAAAATCACATATATATATATATATGTGGTCCTGTGCAGAATGGCCACTCGGTAGCATTATATCTGTTATGGGGTGATCGGGAAGTGGTTTATGAGCAGAATGCATCTAAATGGGAGTGACTTTTTCATTATTAATCAGCTGATGCACTTGCAGTGTTCTAATGAGGAAAGCTGCAGGGTCTGCATCCCTTTAGAAGTAATTAACCCTTTGGGAGCATCTCACCAAAAATGTAATCTTTGACAACTCTCTGTGTAAAATCATCTTCACACAGAGAGCTGTCACAGAGCTGCAGATTCCACCCTGCCGCACTTAGCTCAGCGGGGAGAACTGTCACCGAGACATGCGTCTTTACATTGCGACGGCTGTGGCTGGACACAGCCGTCACATGAACAAGAGGGCCAATCACAGCGCCCATATCCCGATCTCTGCTCAGGTGGATCCTGTGATCACAATGATCACAGGATCCAGCTGCAGCGAGCGTTCTGAGGACGTTCCTGAATGCCCACTCAGAACAACAAGAGGCCCACCCAGCTGTTTATGTACAGTGGCCTGGTGGGAAGTGGTTAATGAGTGAAGTAAGTATTTGACCCCTTCGCAAAACATGACTTAGTAATTGGTGGCAAAACCCTTGTTGGCAACCACAGAGGTCAGACGTTTCTTGTAGTTGGCCACCAGGTTTGCACCTAGACATGTGCAATTAGCTTTGTTCCGAATTTGTTTATTAACAGATTTTTCCAAATTCGTTAATTCGGACGAATTTCTGAAAATCAAATTTTGGAATTTTTCCAAATTTTCGTTTTTTTGAATTCGAAAATTCAGTAATTCGAAAATCGGAAAATCCAAAAATTTCAAAATTCGATAATTGGAAAATCTGAAATTCGGAAATTCAAAAATGGGAAAATTGGAAAATCCAAAATTCAAAAATTCGAAAATTGGAAAATCCGAAAATCAGAAATTCAAAAACCAGATAATTTGAAAATCTGAAATGATAACTAACTAATATCGAATTTAGCAATTACCGAATTTTCAAATTTTCAGATTTTCTTTCTTATTTTTGAATTTCCAAATTTTCGAAATTCCGAATTACCGAATTTTCAGATTTTTGAATTCTCTAATTACGATTTTCCGAATTTTGGAATTTCCGAATTTTGAATCAACGAATTTTGTAAAATTTGCGAATTACCAAATTTTCGAATTCTCTACTTCCAATTTTCCGAATTTTTGAATTTCCGAATTTCGTCATTTTCAAATTTCGAATTACCGAATTTTCACAAATTTCTGAATTCTCGAATTCCGAATGAGAAAATTACCGAATTTTTGAAAATTTTAGAATTCCGAATTTGAACATTTCCGAATTCCAAATTCGAAAATTTCCAAATTTCCTATTTCCGAAAAAACAAAACAAAAAAGGAATGAAACGAAAATGAACTAAATTTTTGGCCATGCACATGTCTATTGCACACATCTCAGGAGGGATTTTGTCCCATTCATCTTTGTAGATCCTCCCCAAGATATTAAGGTTTCGAGGCTGACATTTTGTAACTTGAACCTTCAGCTCCCTCCAAATATTTTTTATGGGATTAAGGTCTGGAGACTGGCTAGGCCCAGAGGTGTAGCTTGAAGCTTGTTGACCCTGATGCAAAAGTTGACCTGGGCCCCCCCCCCCCCCCACTACAACCCGCCACTTTCAGCACGCAAGCAACATATTTCCATTATGCTCCTTGATACTCCAAGTCGAAAAATTTTCAGAGATTTATTTACATATTGAGAGGGTAAGTCAGAAGATTTTAAAGGGGTCATGATTAAGCCCTGTTGGATGGGGCGAAACATGTCAGGGGGCATGGCCCAAAGAGCGGCGTTGACTGAGGCCTTTACATGTATACATCCATACTAGGACTGGCTAAGGTAAGTGATGGTTTCTTGCTTAACCACTTGCCGACCGCCCGCCGCAGCATGACGGCGGCAAAGTGGATTGTTATTGCGAAATGCCGTCACCTGACGGCGGCCGCAATAACGAGTATTGTGAGCGTGCGCGCCTCCAGAGGCGCGCTCACTGTGTCCCGGGGGGGGCAGGGAGTGGGTGGGGGGGACTCGATCTCCTCTGGCTACCCGCAATGGCTCCCCCTGCAGTGAGAGAACGGAGGTCCATGTATGTAAACACGGATCTCCGTTCTGAGGGGGAAGGGCTGTGATCACAGGCTTCCTGTATATGGAAGTCGTGATCACTCCCCTCCCCCTGCCAGCCCAGCCCCCATACAGTTAGAACACACTGAGGGAACACAGTTAACCCTTAGAGCGCCCCCTCCAGGTTAACCCCTTCACTGCCAATGGCATTTACACAGTAATCAGTGCATTTTCATAGCACTAATCGCTGTATGAATGCCAATGGTCCCAAAAAAGTGTCAAATGGTCCGACATGTCTGCCGCAATATCGCAGTACTGCTAAAAATCGCAGATCGCCCCCATTACTAGTAAAATATAAAAAAATAAGAACCCCAGAAATGAATTCTCTTGGTTCATAAAGGCGGCCACTTTTGTGCAAACCAATCAATAAACGTCAATTGTGATTTTTTTTAACCAAAAATAGGAAGAATATAAATCGGCCAAAGCCGTTGAAAAAAATGTTTTTTTATTATATATATATATATATATATATATTTTTTTTTTTTTTTTGGATTTGTATTTTAGCAAAAAAAAAAAATGTATTTTTTTGCAAAATTGTCACTCTTTTTATATTTATAGCGGTGATCAGAAATGACGCAGAGGGGATCAAATACCACCAAAAGAAAGCTCTGTTTGTGGGAAAAAAAAGGACGCAGATTTTGTTTGGGTACAACGTCGCACGACCACGCAATTGTCAGTTAAAACGGCACAGTGCCGAATCGCAAAAAGTGCTCTGGTCCTAAAGGGGGAAATCCTTCCGGGGCTGAAGTGGTTAAAATGTGAGACTGACTAGGATTATGATGGCCACGGCCAGAAATGCTGGGGAAGTGTTTTTTAAAGTAATTTCTCAGCAAAATATATCATAGAGACATGGATGGGTTGATGTGTTTGCTTTAAATATTAAAAGTAAATTAAATAGTGTTTTTAGTTTGTGGTGCGTTTTTTGCACACATGTTTAAAAAAATCATTTTAGACCTAAAGATTACACAAAACCCCAAACATTATATATTTTCACCCTAGAGAATAAAACAGTAGTTCCAATTTTTTATGTCACATGATATTACCGCAGAAGTCTAGGGAACACAAAATTCAGTAAAAACACACTAACGTGAATGTTAGGGCAAACAAATGCAATACATTTCTCAAATTTTTGGTAAAATATAAAAGACGAGGTTGCACCGAGTAAATAGATATCCAACATGCCAAACCTTACATTTTTGTGCACCCCATGAAATGGGGTCAAATTTTGGTACCCTATAATTTCTATAGGCGACGCTTCAGTAGCAAATAGCTGTGATTGTATTTTATAACACAGACACTTTTGTGGACAGGGGGGGGGGGGGTACAGCTGTGGCTGTTTTCGTTTGTGTAGTT